>ML179862.1:306-32177 GCA_004369135.1 Dendrothele bispora CBS 962.96 | reverse complement strand
TTTGTAGCAGAGCAAGAATATGTACATTACAAAAATCTATCCCTTGAATAACTTATGAATTAATTTTGAATGAATCAACCTCTTTGTCAGAGAAAAAAGTGGAGAGTGCACATAAGGCTACTGAGGGGTTATATAAATAGAGAGAGAGAATTGACAAAAGTAGTGAGCAAAAGAAAGAGCAGAGGAGTTGAAAGAGAGCGGGAAGAAGAGGTAGGGGAGGTGTTGAAGCGAAGGAGAGAGGGGAGAAAACAGAAAAGAGGAGAGTAGAGGTCGGAGCCTGAGGGAGGACAGGTAGCAGAAAAAGGGTTTTTGGTTATGAATTTTTGGTAAGTACTTTTCCTCCTCCATCAAATTCAGATGGTTGAATATGGTATTCAGATAATCTATCGCCCCAAACCGGACCTGATATAATAAATGAAATGAAGTGGGCCACTGCAAGCGTGGCAGGTACTACGAGTTCTGGAATGGCTCAAAATCGAGACCATTCGTGATAGGCACCCTCAGTTGCCCCTCCGGAGGAGGTCCTAGTACTATGAGACATCCGAAGTGCACAGGGTCTGCGAACTTACACTTCCCGAACGACTCAACCGTTCTGCATTATTTTCCATGTCCATCACTATGTTGGCGGATGTTGACGACTCTTCCCGGGCCGAGCTCAAGTCTCTATCACCAAAAATTGAGTCTTTCAGTAATGGTTTCGGAAGGAAGGGGAAGACACTGGTATACTGTTGTGAAAAGTATTTAAGCTGCATGCATCTACCTTCCTCATCACAAGAATACTTGTTTCTCTCGATTTTTCAACAGTCCCCCTCGATTAAAGACCATGGAACGTAAGTTTCTTTTTTTCTGTCAGAGTTTGACCTTTTGACGATAACTTTATTCAATTTTGACTCCACTTCCCTTTGAAAATCCCTCGTAACTGATACGATAAACTTTAAATCGAACGTTGAATATTGCCTTTTTAGACTTCCGCAATCAACTAAACAATGTGGCCCAGAGTCGTGGAGTACAACCCGTATACTCTGATTCCTTTACCGGCACCAATCATGCGCCCATCTGGACCTCTACTGTCTCTAGTAAGCGCTGCTTGCGAAAAAATGTCAGTCACTGGGTAAAGTTATCTAATAATTAAATGCCACCATTTCTAGTGAATGGAATGCAATACGGCGCTGGTACAGGTCCAAATAAAGGGGCGGCGAGAGAGAACGCCGCTAAAGAAGCTCTGCAGACACTCAGTCGTTCGCGGGGATGAGGGAATTTTGTGGCCATTAAATACTACTAGCTAGGGTAATCGCGGACTGGGTATTCATTCTCTCCGCTACTCATACTTACTTTATACGCCTTAATCGAATCGTTATACTTTTACTTTACATTACAGAAACTAATAATTAATAATTAAAGTTCTTTTATAATGCCATGTTTATTATGGTGCTTACTTTTCCGAAAAACGTCTTTGATATCTTACTATCGGGTGCACAGCACAGTTAGGTTGTCAAGATAAGATGATAATTTTGAGGTACTTATAGATACATGCAAAATACGACATTTCTTTACTTCTCGTAAAAACTGGGAAAAGGCGAAAAGGGAAATGATGTCACGACAACAGAGAAAATCAATCTGAGATCCATCTAATGAATAACGATGTCCTAACGAACCCCCTAGAAAAAAAAAAGATAAGACAAGACAAGACAAACACTCAAGACATCGCTCTTTTCGTTTCGTTCCAGAACTTCCTACTCATCCTACTCATCGGTGAACATTTCGTCGTAGTACATCTCTCACCCTGACCCTGAAGTTCCTTTCCGTTTTCCATCGTCGATCGCAAATCACTGGTCGTCGTCGCCGTCATACGGTCATGATGTATTTTTCGATAATGAGAACATAACGTAGTGGGTGTCGAGAATCGATGTCGGTTGGACGTAGGGGAAGGTAAAGAGGGAGAAGAAGGTGATGAGGGAGAGGGAGAGGGAGAAGAGGGAGGAAACGGCACAGAATTTGGTGGAAGACGAATATGAGGTAAAGATAAAATAAGACTTTCCAAATGGAGAATACAGGTGGAGCCAGTTTAAGGACGAGAGCTTCGGCCTTGTAAAGAAATGATTGCTATACAGCTATACATTGGTATAGTGACAACGCATACCCCCCTTTTTCTATGCAGCTTCAATGTACTCAGTATAGCTCTATACAGCTTCAATGTGTATAGAGAGCATAACTCTATATAGCTTCAATGTGTACTGAGAGAGCATAGAGCTATGCTCTCTATACAGCTTCAATATGTGTAGAGAGTATAGGTCTATGCTTTCTACTACATGTCTATACACCTCTATAATCTGTTAGTCCACTGATGTAGAGTTTGTTGTACTGTTGCGAAAAGTATTTAAGCTGCATGAACATTCCTTCCTCATCACAAGGAAACTTGTTTCTCTCGATTTTTCAACAGTCACGCTCGATTAAAGACCATGGAACGTAAGTTTTTTCCTTTCAGACCTTGAACTCTTAACTAAAATTTATTCAATTTTAACTCCCTCTTGAAAATCCTGGCAATTGATACAATAAACTTGAAAAATCGGATGTTGAACATTGCCTCCTTAGACCTCCAACTTGATCAACTAAACAACGAGGCTCAGCGTCGTGGATTGCCACAGCCCCAATACTCTGATTCCGTCACTGGCACCAATCACGCCCCCACCTGGACCTCTACTGTCTCTAGTCGGTGGAATTCAACATGGTACAGGTAGAAGTAAAGGGGCGGCGAGAGAGAACGCCGCTAGACAAGCTCTGCAGGCACTCAGTTCGTCTCGGTGATGAGGAAATTTTGTGGCTACTATATTATCATGATAATACTAGGGTAATCGCGGACTGGGTATTCATTCTCTCCGCTATTCATACTTACTTTATACGCCTTAATCGAATCTTTACATTACAGAAACTAATAATTAATAACTCAAGTTCTTTCATAATGCCATGTTTATTATCGTGCTTACTTTTCCGAAAAACGTCTTTGATATCTTTTTTTTTTTTTTTTTTTTTTAAATCCTCGTTTATTCGTCTTCATGCTAGATATCTTACTATCGGTTGCACAGCAAAGTCATGTTGTCAAGATGAGATGATAATTCTGAGGTACTTATAGATACATGCAAAATACGAAATTTCTTTACTTCTCGGAAAAACTGGAAAAAGGCAAAAAGGGAAATGATGTAAAGATGACAGGGAAATCAATACAAAAAGAAAAAAATCCATCTGAGATTCATCCATCCAAATAACGAATAACAATGTCCTAATAAACCCCCTGAAAAAAAAAAAACAAGACAAGACAAAACGAACACTCAAGACATCCCTGATAGCACTCGTTTCGTTTCGTTCCAGAACTTCCTACCCATCCTACTCATCCGTGAACCTTTCGTCGCAGTGCATCTCTCACCCTGACCCTGAGTTTCCTTCCCGTTTTCTATCGTCGTCGTCGTCATATGGTCGTGATCGGTTTTTCGATAATGAGAGCAGAACGTGGTGGGTGTCGAAAAACGATGTCGGTTGGACGTAGGGAACGAAGGCGAAGAGGGTGAAGAGGCAGATGGAGAGGGAGAAGAGGGAGAGGAAGGAAACGGAACAGAGTTTGGTCTAAAACGGCGAATCAGTCTAGGATTTAAAGACAACCTCGGTCGAGATCGACAATCGTAAGTCACGATGTCGTTGTTGTTGTTGTTGTTCTCATCATTATCAAAGACAGGAGAACTGAAAGGGGTCAATGTGGAGCTATAGGGACCTTCGATTGATTTGATCCCAAGGACGGTGGATGGAGAAGAGGAAGAACTTGGAGTTGAGTTTGAGTTACTGCTCCTGGAAGAGGATGATGTTTCTTCGGAACTTGAACTGGAAGTTGGAGATCTGCCAGTGGAGGAGATTGACTCGTTTTCGGATTGGGAGGAGGAGGAGGAGGGGTGGGGAGGAACTGAAGGATCGTCGTCACTGGAACTAGGGCCACCAAAAGGTTGGGATATGACAGAGACATCGGAAGCAGTAGGGGCAGAGTAAGGTTCAGTCAATTCGGAGATCCATATAGGTCGGTTGGAAGCGGTTTCTGCGTCGGGGTACGAATAGCTAGCGCCCGATATGGATGATGGAGCCCGAGCACGTGTCGTCGGTAAGAAAGCGGGGGCGGGAACGGTTGGAGTCTTTGGGTAAGGGAAAGTATGAAATAACGCAGGATGGAGCGGACCAAAGGAGGCGTTAGTGGGGGAGGGGATCTGAGGTCCAGCAGAGTCATTCACGGGAAAAGGGACCGTGTTCACCGTGTCCTGCATCTCCCTGAAGAATGTCTTGACAGACTTGATTTCGTTTTTGAGTTTTGAGATGGAGATGCGGGAGTTGGGTTCGACGACGAATATGCGTTGGATAATGTTGTTGACTTCAGGAGATATGTTGTGCTTTCGGAAAAGGTGGTTGTTGTCCGCGACGTATGACGAGAAGTGTCCGTCTTTGAGAGAGGGCGAGTTCCATGGGTTATGACCAGTGATCATGTTGAAAAGAACCACTCCCAAAGACCAGATGTCGCTTTGTACTGTGGAGTATCCCGCTTCACGCCGATACTCAGTCCCGAAGCTTTCTATCAAAAGTGAAGTCCCATGAGTGAGATAGAACAAGCGGCGCGAGAAGGCAAACAGAGAGACTTACCCGGACTCATATACCTCGACGTCCCACACTTGATCGTGTTGGAAACTTCGTTCAACGTCGCCAAACCAAAGTCTGTGAGACGGACGTTCATCTGTTCCCCGACTTGCTCGTACAAAACGTTTCTTGGCTTCAAATCCCGATGGTAGACGCCATTGCTATGACAAAACTCCACCGCTTCCAGTATCTGAAGGAATACGTTCCTAATCAACTCGTCGTTGTCTTTGAAGAGACCCTTGTCCACGATAGCTTCGAAAAGATCTCCATCGTATCTGTCCATAACGACGTAGAAATAAGTCTTGTCGAATAGAACCTGGTGGATCGTGGCAATGGAGGGGTGACTGGAGACCTTGAGATGTGAGGAGAGCTCACGAGCCTGAAGAGAATCTCGTTGAGGCCCTGGGGTAGGAGCTGAAGGACGAGGTAGGCATTTGACTGCAAGACGGGCGTCCCGTGGATATGGTGAGTAGTAATGATGACCGACGAACGTAGCCTGGTGTACTCGACCGAATGCTCCTGATCCAATGCACTCTCCTATGACCAACTGAGCTTCTTCGAGAATGACTCCATTGAAGTCGGGAAGAGGAGCAGGAGACATTTGTGTTGGTTATGTAGAGGTCTGGTCGTACAGAGAAAGGATGGAGTTCTAAAAGCTGAAAATCTTCGTGATAGTGGGGCGTCGAGAAAAAAAAGAAAAGATGACGGACAAGGGACAGTTAAAAAGGGGTATCACACGGACGCTGATATTTATGCTGGGGACCTGGGTCAGACATTGTAAGATCGACGGATCCTAAGAACAGCCACTTGCGCTGGACAAGTCTCGCAGACCACTCGAAGCCAGACATCAGTAATCGGATGCCCGAGTAGCCCTTGCCAGAGTGATGATAGTAGAGAAGAAGGTGCACTCAACGTACACCGTGCACGTACTCAGAGTCACAGAGTCATTAAACTTTGAGGTGGTCATGTGACCAATGGATGGTCCATGTTTGGCGCTGTTGATTTTACACGTCCTTTCAACTCTTTCACTATCCCATGAAGTTTTGTGTTCAAGATAGTCTTCAGCTCTTTCTAGGCCCAGAAACCCCATAGAGTGCTTTACCTCTCCTTGTACCGCTTTTGCATAAGTTTTCCCCGGAGTCGACTTTACCTCCTAAATCCTTCTCCGCATCACAACGGACCCAAAAGTTCAGCTTATTCGGGGAATATTACGCTCAGACAAATCAGATCAGACTCGGAGTAGTTATAGAAAGGTCTCAGTCGTCACCAACTAACAGAAAGGCTCCCTCCGCAAGGTATTTTCATTACGAGACATTCAGACTCATTCTTCAATGGAACCCCGGGAACGTTCCCTTCGATAGGCTATGGTTTTAGACACGATGACTCTGGCGTACAGGATTACAAACATCTCATATCATTAAGACACTGGCCATGATTTGGAACGAACAGTCGAGACCCATGAGGCATCGGCATTGGGATACTGTACATCAAAAAGGTAACAGTTCAGCCTCACATTCATTTATATGAGGACGTTTACAAGTTTGCACTCACTGCCCATGCCATGACACCTCCACTCCATCCCTTTCCTTTCGCAGTCTCGAGGCAACCAGCGAGTACATCGGCATCCATATTTCCTTGTTGAGCATCCTTCGTCGTAGCGGGTTTTCCTAGGACGACTTTGTTTTGAGGAATACCTGCTCCGACGATCTCAAATAGTGAAGTATTGGGGTATTGAGACGAAGATTTGTTGAGCAAAGAATCACAAGTCGTATATTCGTCGGGGCCGGCTGTGATTGATTGGGATGTATGAATGTTTTGGAACAAATAAGGAAGATATAGAAACCTGACCATTATAGAACTGTTACGACGTAAAATCAGCAACAAGACTTGAGTTGAATTTAATGCCTCGATATACTCACTTGTATGTTATACTGACGTTTCGAGTGGGAGATGGGTTTGGCATTGGACGATTACTACTACGAAAACTCAGATGGCACTCACCCAATCAATGCCGTCTCCTACTTGCTTATGAACATCTATGTAAGCCCCGTTACCACCCTTGAATCTGGAAAGAAAGAATATTGATTAACCTTCAGGATCTATATGACGGGAGGTTTCGAAAAACTCACAACCAAGCACCAGCTAACATAGCATTCGAAGAATGAGTTTCCTATACACAATCCCACTAGCATAATGAACGTACGAGTATGCGATATGACATACTGCGGCGAAGGTAATGCACTCCTCAAGGCTTTCTGGAAGGTGACGATCCATGGAACACCAGTACCGCCATTCAAAGCATTAAAATCCTACAACTCATGATCAGCATAAACATCCTGGCCCCGTTATACTTCCAACGCGTAAGTGTGTCCTGGGAAACCCACCTCGTAATCCACATCGACCCCGTCCAGATTATTAGCTTTCACCCAATCCCCAATCTTATTCGCCAATCCAGCTGGATCGTTAACTAAGGAGGTGATCTTCATTTCATCAGCACCTCCACCGAAAACGGATACAATGATTTTAATGCCAGCGTCGTTATAGCTCTTTTTGATTTGTTGTTGTTTTGCACCTTGTTTCTCCCACCATTGAGCAGAATCCATTGGTCCTTGATGACCGGTGTAAAATCCGAGAGCTCTGATTATAATAAGAAAACAAGTTAACTGGTCAATCTGGAATGCCAAGGTGTTCGACCGTACAAGACATTGAACCCCTTGAGATAAGAAAAGAGCTCAGTTGTTACCCTGACTGACTTCTCTCAAGTATGTAAGTGTTGTCGAAGGCTCACCTTGACTTTTTCAACATCTGGTACAGGCGTTCCGTTGTAATCATCGTAATAAGTGAGAAATATGGGCTCTTGAGCTGTTGAAGTTGAACCAGAGTCTCTACTTGCCAATCTGGTCTCCAACGACGATCCCCGGGTGGTCGGAGCAGCAAACGACTCGGAGGACTTGAGAGTCAATGTTGTCAAGGAAATAAGCAAGAGTCTGAAGAATAGAGATCCCAAGGAACATGACGGGATGCAGCTCGGAGTTGTAGTCATCGGTATTACGGTCGTCTCAGGTCGTCTGAATTGTTAAATGAGTGAGATAGTAAATCCGACCAGCGGTTGTACGGAGGGCCCCAGGGTCAAGCCAGCTGTCAGTGCAGGGGGGGAGGAGCGGTATTGGACCGGCCAATGGACCTCATTCCAATTCCGAAAGAAAGCAACTTTTATACTGAGTCTGAAACAAATTCGGCGCGGGGGGTGAGGGTGTTCTCGGTCTGCGTCTTATATATAAAGTACGCCCACAACTACGTGCTACGTCGTGCGCGTGCCGCGCACAAGGTCGGAGCTAAATATCACATAAATGCCACCAGGTCAATTATTGATGTCCACGCCGCGGAAGAAATTTGAGATCAAATTTATCCTTTAGGTTTTTGAGCTAATGAGATGTACATATCTATCGTGAACGTTCATAACGATTTAACCACCCTAGGGTACTTTGACTGGAATGAGTCTTTCTGAATTGAAGCTAGTGGCCAGTACTTATAGGGTATGTCATTCTTCCAACTTGAGATCAACTTGAGATGGTAATTAAAGCTCAACACTCAACAGGACCCCGGCGCTATTGTCACTGCATTGCTTGTCAGGACTGGCTGTTACTACGAAGCCGAAGTGGGCGTGGCAGATACGAGGTCGATTTTTGACTGCTTGGGCAAACAGATGAACCAATCTATGTGTAACGGACTGTTATAACATATGTATGATGAGCTGACAGGCTTCTGTCCGGCTTGGACTCGAGTTGAGCGGCGAGAATGAGACTATGTCACACTGCCACGGACAGCTAGTTTCGAGAGTCCAGGCTGACGTTTCACACTGAGTATATATGTGAAAGTAATGGACAGCAAACATTTGCGACGAGTCAAACACCGTGACTTGGTCAGTCGTCAACAAACATCTTCGACAGATGTACAAGTCTTCAGCACATTAACTGCCCCATGGACCTGAACGATTTCATTCAAATCTCTACAAATCTCATGTAGATTACTAGATAGCTGCTTGAATTAAATAAGATCTTATACCCATTTTCTCTTCTCATTTACTGAAATCCTGCAATGATACCGCTGTAGGCTGGCTTTTCGACGAGATTCTACAATCAATGTGTCAGAAATCTAATATGCTTTTGACTGTCAATAGATTGTAATACCTGATCCCAAGGACATGCTGCGCCTTGTCCTATCGAAAACAATCAGTGAGTTGAACGCAGTCGTTTGTCAATCACTTACCTGAGAACGTGCTTGGAACCCACGAATACCTGAGTAAGAGTTAGTTAGTTTATGCCACGAGAACGGGAAGGAACAGATGAGTACTTGTCAGTATAATCCCTGAAAGACATTTGAGCATTCGGAGAGAAAGATTCTGAAACCAGAAATTAACGCACCAAATAGTAACTCCAACACATTTCTCGACATTGTTACATGCAGTCACAACTGTCTGATAATCTTTCTCTTGCTGAGCCAACAGTGCCGCGGTTGAAGGAAGCGTCATCCTGATATCAAGTTCTGTATAAGCAACTTCTACACCTAGTGCCGTGAAAGCTTCCAAGTTTTCTTGAAGGTTGGAAGGCAATTCGCCAACGATAAAGTGACCTTGGAGACCAATACCATCGAGAGGGGTACCACGAGCTTTGAGGGATTTGACGAGATTTTGCATGGAAGTTGACTTGGCTCCCGGTCCTTCGATGTTGTAGTCATTGATCTTCGGGAGAGTATTAGTTTTTAGAAGATAACCATGGATTAGTGCTGGAACGTACGTAGAGTTTTGCATTGGGATCTGCAGCTCTTGCAGCATTGAGAGCGATATCAATGTAAGATTCTCCGATCGTGTTCGAGAAGACGAAAGAGCGTAGGGTTCCATCGTCATTGAATGGTTCTAGGTGAAACAAAAACTTGTTAGAGCGGCGAATATTTAGACGAATCAGACACTCACCGTTGACAACATCCCAACTGTCTGTTTATGGGGTCAGAGTTAACGCTTATTATCTCGGTGTTTCTTGAAAGTACGAAACTTACAGCTGTAGCATATTATATATTAGAATTGAACTCAAAAGTGACTTTTGATCACTCACATTTGGCCTTTATAATGACCCACTACGGTGCTACAGTGAGTTTGAAGAATGCTCGACAAGGTAGCATTGTCAAAGTTCCCGGAGCTGACCCAGCTCGGAAGCTGGTTATACCAGACACAGTTGTGACCTAAGACCGATAAGGCTCAGAACAAACTGCTCGCAAAAAAATAACAACACGGAGTACACTTACCTCGGAGAAGTTGTCCATTCTTCTTTGCGAGGTTTGCAATAGTATCACCATTAGTGAACGTGAAGGTTCCACGAGAAGGTTCAGTAGCATCCTATGATGAACAGTCATCATTAATACTATCTTGTCCAACGAGTCGTTGAACTGAGTAATACCCATTTCATACTATTTCCAGGTGTAATCTGGCCGAAGAAGCCAGAATCACTTAGAATAGAGACGTATGCAGTGTCTGTCAGCTCAGGGTTATCAGTGGCAGACCCAAAGTAAAGTTTTCCGGCAGCTTTGGCTACGGTGTTTGATTTTGCTGAGGTCGTTGGTGCTGGTGCAGATGAAGTGGTAGGTGATGGGGCAGCAGTTGAACCAGCCGCGCCCTGGTGAAGAGACTTAGCAGCAATTCATCAAAGAAAGGCTGAGTATCGTACCGGAATGCATTGAGAGTAGTAAGGGTTGACGACTTGGCACGCACTTCCGGAAGCGCATGAAGTAGCGCCCGTCCAACCAATTCCACCACCTGATCATAGGATGAAATGATATCAGCACCTAGACCGCTCGTGTCATAAATTGTACAAACATTGTCCCCAAACCGGTGACTGTGCGGTCGCTTTTGTGACAAACACAAGAAGAGAAGCGAAGAGAACGGAGAGCCTGGACATTGATACAAGCTGGGTATGTTTGAAGTTTCCACGTCCAGTGTTCGTCGCGCTTTTATACAGCGGGATGTCGTGTCTAGGTTCACGGCCGCGATGATGGAGAACGGAATATTTTCGAGTAATCTAGCAGAGTTGTCCTCTTCGTTTTGAGAAAATCGTATTCATGAACCCAGGTTAGGTAGTAACCGGCTATTGTATGGAAAAAGATCGGTACGGACGCCTCGTGCACGTCATTTACTGGCCCAGAGGGAGAAAATAGGACATGAGGTTATTCTTAGATTGAATGGAAAGCAGGGCATGCTAGAGTTATTTCTGAGAACGGTGCCTAGCCAGCTCGGTACTGGAACTGCTGTCACTTTTGATTGCATATGAAGGACTATTATTACGATTTTCACTTCAACCTTAGCAACAGCTGACTTAGACTTTCATTGGCGGGTCAGAGGTCCTATGTCCGCTACGCTGATGCTGAATCGGAATAACACCCAAAATAGCATCCTTAGGGGTCCTGAGTTCTAACAATGAAAAGTGTCATTCTTCGTTGTCCGTGTCCGTCAACCGAGGCCATAATTCGATGGACTGCTTATCGACCACTGCATGAGTGCGAACGTACCTTATACAGCACTGCGGAGCTCTACGAAGATTGCACATATGATATGGACCTGTCTCACCTGAGCTCAAGTTTTCAATAGCACACAGCGAATAAAGTTATAAGTACTCACGATGACGGAAAAGAAGCTCGGCCTCCAACCACCTGTTCCAAAGTTCATCGGATGCAGTTGCAAGTGTTACGGAGGGCAAGAAAGGTGGGCAGGATAAAGCTATTGGTGGTATACCGTATGAACGAAAGACAAACGCACTTTCGTCCTTCTGGTCGCTTTCGGGGCGGAGTTTGAGATAGCAAATTACTTCGAGCAAACATCTTACTCTTATACGCAGTGAACAAACGGACGCGAGCCCGATTCGTACGTAGTTACAGTGATGTCCTGCTCTTGACTCTCCATGACTGATAGCAGGAGTGAAAAGAATATATAGCGGATTTGAGCCATGCCAGCCAGATGTGTGCCCGTTCCAAATTGGGAATTGATTTTTTATTGCCTGAGGTCCGACATCAAAAAATTTCGCTTGGGACAAGGTTTCCCGAAACCGCTGTAAGTGCAATGAAGTCAAGTGGACCACCGTCAAGACGAAGCGTTACCCGCCATCCCCGACTCTCTCCTATCTAATTTGTAAAACAAATTAGATAGAAAGAAACAGGGTATTATGTCTGGAGGTCGACCATAGCGTTCCCACGAGTCTTTCTTTGTAAGCTACCTAGAACCATAAACAAAAAAAAACCAAAACAAAATCAAAGAAAAATAAATAAAACGGATACAGGGGTTGACACCGCCCCTGGCAATAAACCACACAGAGACCTTCCCTCGACCGCACTTCCGTCTGACTACAACACCCCACGGCCTCCCCAAGTACCATCGCGGAGCCAAGCGAGCGACAAACACAACCCCCATGATTCCACCGCGAAGCGAGCACAATCAACAACACAACGGTTAGTCACCCAAATATCCGCAACGACCCCAACATTAACCGCTTCATTCTCTCACCCAGACAACAGTGACAATAACGGTCAGTCGTCGACTCACGTTGCATTCCATACCAATGCTAACCAAACCATGAAGACAATCCTTCCCTCCCCCATTATAACGACATCAACGGTCAGTTGATAGCCTTCTCCAAATCTATTAGTAAGACGCTAACAAATCACAAAGTTAACACATCAACCGTCACCGAATATCAATCAAATACTGCGCCCCCACCACGTTCTTGTGGAACTGTACACCCCTTCGTGACCCCACCACGTACTAGTGGAATAGATAATGATACCCTTATAACGTTGAACCATGCCCTTGATCTTGCCCCTTTATGGTTAAAAATTCCAATATCCACCCTAAAATCCCGCTTACTCTGTTTACCTCCGTTGTCACTAGTAAACACTGCCTGTAGGCTAAATGTACCCTTGACAACAGGAATACTGCCACCCGTAGTCACAGATATTATATTAGAACGCTATGAACAGTATAAACGTCTCTATGAAGACAAGAGTTCGAAGGAACTTTCAGAGGTGATGAAACAATTTTCACCTGAACCTTCTACTATCCCACCTAGCAGATACACTCAACTCCACGAGATCTTTTTAAAACACTTCGGCGAGGAATTCATCCAAGCTTGTGTCTTCTCAGTTGTAGCGCATTCCGTTCCTGATCATCTATGCACCAATCCCATCACTTGTGATCTGTTGCTACTCCGAACGCCCACACTAAAAACAGCCCCTTTCAAACATCTTAAGGAATTTACGGATAGACATCAAATCATGCCAAGTACCACCAAAACCACTAAAGATGCCTATGCCAGCATGATCTCCATTTTCCTGAAGAAGCAAGCATGCCATCTCATACACCAGACACCACTCATGCTCACTCAGATTTATTTATGCCATGATCCGCATCACCAAGCGCTCACCACGCCCCTCACAAACCATGATAACCTCTCGGTTTATTTAGCTTCTATCATTATGTATGAACATTTCGGACCTGACATCCTTAATTTGTATCTACCTGACCCTCGGGCGAAAGTCCCATCGAAGAGGCCTGCCAGTGAAGGCCGCGCTCAAGTCAAAAAACTCAGACCTGCGTCTTTTTCGGAGGGAATGAATAAAAAATCCCTGGAAGGTGCCGAATGGCTAGAATACATCAATGGCATTGACTGGCTTCAATTACCGACCGCCCAAACCTTACACCTGAGAATGCAAGAGTATCGAACCATCACCAATATCAAGCCCCCAAAATGCTGTTCCATCTGCGCCCGTAGAAGATTCGGACTGATCGTAAATGATATCAATATCCACCGTCCCAAGTTTCACAAGCTCAAGGCTGCCATTCATCAGCATCTCTCTGTCCGAAGCATCGACTTGGCTCGATTTCCTTCCGGAACGTTTGAGTATGAAGTAGCCGAGCTCAACAACCTTTATCTTCATCCTCCCGGAATCCTCCTGCCCCATCCAAACAACAATGTAGTCCTACAGATATGCAGCGACTGTGAAAACTCTTTGGAGAAAGGCAAGAGGCCCGTATATTCCTTGTCCAATTTCAACATGCGTGGCAACCTTCCTTATGAATTTCATGACGTGACATTTGCCGAAGAAATGGTATGTGCCATCTATCGTAACACAAGCCATGTCAGTCGACTTTTCCAATCCAACGACGAGCGTGACTCACGGAAACTTTATGGTAACACCTGCGCTTTTGAAGCCAACGTTCTAGACGTTGCCCGTAAACTCCCCCGGACTCCCTCTTATATCTGTAAATATCTCACTGTTGTATTTGTCGGGCCTGGCCAGTTGAAAAAGGAAGACATAATGAAGTCGACTCACTATCGAGTCCGAAGACCTGTCATTGCCAGATTGCTCCATTGGTTGCACCAAAATAGTGGAATGTACAGCTCCTTTCCCCCGGACCCATTCAATTTGAACCAATACCCCGAAGATGGTGTACTTCCAGGATTGCTAGAAAACGTGGTATATGATCAGAAAGCAGACCCAAAGGCGATGTTCCAAGCTGAATCTTCCGGCTTTGATGTACATCCTGCTGACATATTCACTACAACCACTAACCCGGACACGCAAGGCCAGCCTTTATTAGAACATACCGGTGTTGCTGATCCTGAAAATTACAATCAGTCTGGCAGGCAGCTCAAAGCCAACGCTTTGCGCAACCTTGTTGTCCAGAGGGGTCCCGATATGATACTACAGACAGGTAACAAGCCAATAAATGAATACTTCAATCCATCCTTATTTCCTGGCATGTATCCAACGCTTTTCCCTTACGGAGATTGTGGGTTCGAGGATGAGCGACGCGACCCCAAACTGTCACTTGAACTACATGCAGAATACTTGTTAGACATTGACGGTGGAATGTTCCGCAAACATTGGTCATTCCTCTTTGTGATTTTTAATCTAATACAGAGAAGAAAGGTACACTTCCAGACACACCTCGCTGTCCAAAGAAAGAATTTCCACCGAATTGCAAACCAAATCACCAACATATCTACCTCCACCTTGTTACAGCTCTCCAAAAAGATCGAGGCTGAGAAAACTGTAAGCACCCTCACCCCCTCCGAAAGCCAAGCTATGTCATTGTTAAACCAAGTGAAAACTATCACTACTCATGTTCCTGGATCCAGTGGTGCCAAGCTCAGAATGCGTAATGAGATCAAGAGCTATTTTGGTTACTTCGGCATGCCACATCTGTATTTTACATTCAACCCTTCAGCCGTCCACAGTCCAATTATGCAGGTGATCTTCGGGGATGATTCCATAGACATGGACCTTGAGCATCCATTAGTACCGGATCCCCATATCAGAGCTCTTCGTGTAGCTGCAGACCCTGTGGCCGCTGCAGACTTCTTTGAATTTTCTTGGCGAGCTCTTTTCGGGACCTTGTTAGGCTGGGATTTTGAACAGAATCGAACGAAACCTGGTGGAGGTGTATTTGGCCACATTCGGGCATTCTATGGGTGTTCTGAATTAACCGATCGTGGCTGCTTTCATGGGCACTATGAATTATGGTTAGTTGGCGGCCTAAATCCAACCGACGTTCATTCAAGGCTCCATAATACTGAATTCCAGAAAAAATTTTTCAAATTCTGGGAAGGTATTATAGCGCATCACCTACCAAAGGTTGAACTCCCTCCTTTACCTTCGCTTGAAACTCTACGAGCTGTCCAGTCCAGTGCAAGACCTCTTAAAACACCCCAGTTATCTGACATAGAAGCTTATCTCCATGCTGACAGTAGCAACGAATGGGTGATCGAATTTGAGACAGATATCAAAAAATGTGGGGAAGCCTTTCAAAGACACGTATGCAAAGACGTCTGTGATAAGTATAAGAAGGACGGCGTGTGTCGATTCCAATTCCCCCACGAGATTATCCAGGAATCTTATTTCGATCCAGATACTAATTCTGTATATATGCAATGCTTGGAAGAAGATATCAACTACCACAATCCTGTCATACTCGCATGTACCCGGAACAACCATGACCTCAAATGCATTCTTTCCGGTAAGGCCGCAAAAGCCGCAATGTTTTACATCACCGATTATATCACGAAGACCGACATGAAAACACATGAAATGCTTTCATTACTCTCCAATGCTGTCTTGCAAGCAGAAAAGAGTCAGGCGACGACTGCAGAAAAAGCAAAAACTATGCTCCACAAGTCTGTGGCACAATTTATGAGGAGGCAGCAGATTCATGGCCAAGAGGCTGCTAGATATTTAAGACGACTGCCTGACAATATGTCATCCCATAAGACCGTTCCCCTTTTGATAGGTACAGCCTATCATTTCATTAATTCTTACTATAATGACAGTGAGGGGGAACCTGACCTTGAAGCAGTGATAAATCTACCTGACTCAGAACAAGATGATCCCGATGAAGAGGAAGATATTCCCCTCAAAATCACAATTGACAACAACGGTCGTGCCATTCAAAGGGACCCATTTCTAGACTACTTTTATAGAGATGACTCATTAAAAGACATCACGTATTATGTTTTTTCTAGGACCCTCAAACTAGAAAAGAAACACAAAGCCTCCAGCACTTCAACGGCTCACCGGCGGTTTTCGTTGAAGGAACCGCACCCTCTATCGCACACTCATGACCTTGTCCAGTATTATGATGTTGCCAATGGGCATATATCAAACGAAACTGTTCCCAGATTAATAGGATGCAGCCTTCCCCGATCTACCGATGGCACTGGTTATTACTTGTTTGTTTTGGTGTTGTTCAAACCCTTCAGCCCATCAAATCCTCTCCTGCAGACATTCCACGATGCACCCTCACGTGAAACCTCAATATTAGAAGCCTACAATAGTTTAGAACTTACCACAGAATCCCAACTCGTCATTAACAACTGGGAGGAAATACACCAGTGTACGGACGAACGTGATGCTGAAAGAATGCGTAAACAGGCTGCAGCGAACAAGAGACAACTGTATGTTCGTGAGCAGTTAGACACAGTTATCAGCACTTTTTCACAGAGCATTCAAGAAGATTCTAGTCCAGAATCTCTTGCAATGGCTTCCCTGCTCCAAGAGATTACGAGAGGAAAACTCGAAAACAAGGTATCTGAATCATTATCAAACATTGCCTCGTCGGGCTGGTTCACTCCTGTCAGCACAGGTTCAGGACAAATGGAAACTTCCAATCTCTATGCGACAATTCATCTAAGTTCACAAAATGCAAAGCTTTGGAAGGCTGCAGCAAACAAGCAAGCTAAAGAAATCATCCGGTCCAGACGAGCTCCATCAACGTCAGCTGCATCCACACTGACCCGTCAGGAACAAAAGGGTAAAGCGCTACTGCAGGGTGAAATGAACTGTCTTTCAGCGTCTTCAACTTTTCAAAACCAAGAACGCCGGGCCCATGTCGTGGTGTGCAAACATAATTGTGCCGATGAGACAGTGGAAAAACTTTTGAATCGGATTTCAAACTTATACAAGCTGAACAGAAAACAGAAGATGGCCTTCACGATTATATCGCATTCGTACATAAACCGTTTCTTGTTTGGTACGGAACACGGGGAACCCCTGAAGATGTTACTAACAGGACCTGGAGGCACAGGCAAAACACATACTGTAAAAGCCGTCCGTGAAGTAATGGCTCACTTTGGACGGGAAAATCGTATAAGGTTTTTGGCACCAACCGGCTCTGCTGCAAGCCTCATCGAGGGTACGACAATACATACCGGTTTGGGAATCGCTGTGGGGAGCAAAGTTAACACTGGTGACCGTTATGATGGCATCTATTCATTCTCAGTCACCAAAAGACTCGAAGCGCGAGATGAATGGAGAGATGTTGATATTGTCATGGTCGATGAAGTATCTTTACTAGGTAGTCAGCTGTTAGCTAAAATGGATGTTTCTTGGAAATATGCCAGGGAGGTTGAGAATGAGTGGTTTGGTGGTCTAATGGTTATTTTCGCGGGGGATTTTTATCAGTTTCCACCGGTCAACGCAACTCCCTTGTATGCACCTGTCCAGAAACGTAAAAGTAAAGACATACCATTGACCGCAGCTGAGATGGAGAAACGGATTGGTAGATTGGCATGGAGAAGTATCAACTATGTTGTTAATCTGGAAGAGCAACAGAGGATGAAAGGAGACCCTGAATATGCGGCAGCGGTGTCGAGATTAAGGACCAGTATGCCACGGGATCCGAAGCAAAATTAAATCGCGTAAACTTGCCGTTATTTTTAGTTCCCGCGAACTATTATGGCGCTGGCAGAACACTTTCAACGTGACATGTGACAAGCCAAAAATCGCGAACTTCATTCCACACCCGCAAACTCAATATTCAACAGCAAACCTCTTGAGACCATCCTTCAAATTCTTATGTTATGATTTATCTTATATTACATAGATACTTCTGACTCAAAACTATAACAACATATTCCATTCATGTAAATATATGATTATAAAGGTCAAGTACTTGAACACAACTTGAATTTACAAAAATAATATCTACACAATACACATTACATTACCATCCAACTTGCCTCCATAAATTCACAAGATTTTTCACCATGTCATCATTGAGAACACAAGTGGTGGCAATACTGTGGTAGTGCTTAGTGTATGGACATGTGCCATCAATCCATTCAAGCCCATTTCATTAAAACATAATGAAAAGATCAATGTAATTACCAGCATCTTTTTTTTTTCTGCCCTTTGCACACACTCATGCACATAAGTGACACCTAATAAAGTAAAGGACCCCCTCTTTTGTAGTAGCTATGTATCCTTTTCTTACAGACTACCAAGCTGTCTGAGCTTGTGAGTATATAGTTCAAAAAAGAATAAACTTTAAAGAAAGTTCCTCTGCACTTTGCTCATTGGCCCAGAGACACAGTTCACTTCATAATAGTCAACCATTATTTCATGCCCACAAAACTATTGGTAAGTAATGATTTAATGGCAATCATTGAGATAGTGCCAAATATGTTTTCTTCAATTTCTTACATGTATAGCTATTATAAATCATAATGATTGTGAGGTAGACAGAAACACTATCTACTGTACCATATGAATATGAAGGTCTCATAATTTATGTAGCTAAGTAAAACAGACACTTATATCACTCACAAGCCTGCAAAAAACTGGGCAGACACATGCCGGAAGCATGGAAAAATGTTGCTATGTAAGGGAGATGACATATGTCTGGCATATACGGTCCCGATTTGGACATATACCATGTATTGACATATGCCATGAGCCAAAAAAGTTCGCTACATGAACAAGTTTGCGGATGAGCTGGAGTTGCGATTTTGGATGTGTCACATGTCACGCTAAAAGTGTGTTGCCGAGGTCAAAAAATTACATGATAGTTCGCGGGAACTAAAAATAACGGCAAGTTTACGCGATTTAATTTTGCTTCGGATCCCGTGGCATAGACCAGACAATGCACAGACGAAGATGTGGCATTGTTTAACTCCAGAGTCGTTCGCTCATCTGTCTCTCCACAGGGAGTGTGCATGGACACGATTTTTTCAACGAAGGCCACGGCGATCACAAAAACTAACATTTTGCGGGAAGTTCTCAATTCACGTAAATCTTTAGCAGTCGGTGGTGAGAGTGTGGTCATGGCCTCTGCACGAGACTACACCGGGAAAAACAAGGAAAAAAGATTAATAACAGAGGAGACCCTCCGGAAGTTTTGCCTGGAGTTTAATGTTTCGTCTGACCATAATTCGTTAACAGGTTCTTTGCCCCTTTATGTTGGCCAACCTGTGATTCTGCATAGCCGTAACATTAATGTGGACCTCGGAATTGCTAACGGTTCTCAAGGTGTCGTACGCAAAATTTCGGGGAACATTGATGTGACTGGCCGCTTTGTTTGTGAGCACGCTTTGGTAGAATTCCCTGACAGCCGCGTGAGCATACCGGATCTCCCCCCGAAGCATTATGTGATTGAAATGCAGTCTTGGTCAAAGACAATTCCGGATGGCCATGGGGGAGTTATTAATTTGATCAGATATCAATTACCATTACAACCTGGCTTTGCTGTGACGGGACATTCTGCACAAGGAAAAACGATGGAGCTTGTGCTTGCACCTCTTGATGAAGGAGGGCACGCCGCTTATGTGAGTGCTTCACGGGCAACCCGAAGAGAAGGTTTGTGTATCACCAAAGCGGTCACCAGAGAACAGCTCAACACTCCTCTCCCCGCGGATCTGCTTACTGAAATGCAACGCTTTCAGGCGATCGAACACAACACCTTGGTGCTCGCCGGCTTCTCAGCGGGACAACCAGTCATTCCTCCAGAATCGAAATACGAGGCCGATATTATTCATGAAGTCTACAAAATGGACAGGGAAACACATACCCTTACTCTAGAGTCAGGTCAACACTCCAACGGTTTGAATGAATGTCACTGGTGCAACCGTATGAGGTATGGCCCCACCTGGGACCCAAAAAACCATTCTTGTGCCTATGATACATCATTCATCGTGATGATGAACCTATTAGACACGTGTAAAGACAATTCACAACCTTGGATTCAGACGAATCAGTACGTACACTCAGCTACACAAATCATCAGGAACAGCAGCTCAAGCGCTACCTCTGTTGGTAACCGAACAAATGCGCTCAATCTGGCCCGTAATGAATTTCGCCTCCTGATGCACACCATTGATCATGTGCGTTTTCCATGGAAAGGACCCGTACTTGTTAATTTGTCCTACATTTTCGAGTACTTCGCACCCGCAGAAGCTAGAACTATTCGCCGATTACGGGTTTGCACTGAACCTGGTCATCACCTACAGGATGTGGTTCAGTTCGATACATTCATTACCCTCTCCAACTCCATAGAATTTCACTCCGTACAGGAGTGGGTGCAAAAATATCTGGAACTCCTGAAACTGATACCGGTATGCGATCGATGTACGTGTGAGTCTTCTTTTTCAAGCCGGACTGCACCCCCCTTGTTAATACTGGAGAAATCGCCCTGGCGCCCAATTGAACCATGTCCTGACTTTGAGATCGACATGTGCGACAACAAATTTCATTACCAGTTGCGTGCCGTCACTTACTTTGTGGCCAACCACTTTTCGTGCAGGATTATCCCCCGCTGCAACCATACTCTTTCATACGACGGAAGAAAAGACAGGGGCCAGTTGTCTGCGGGAGCCGTGACATCGCCAACGACTTTTGCAAAATTAGGTGAAGCTGACAGCTCGCTATTTGTCTATAGCCTGATAGGGTCGCCGTCAAACTCCTCTATATAAATCCAATGAAGTTACAGATGTTTCTCATTGTGAAATGTCTGATTCTCTTGACGCTCCCAGCTCCTCCCCACCCCCACCATCTTCAGATGACTTTACAAACCCTTCCCCCAACATATACGACGAAGCGTCCGCTCGTGCCGTTATCGAGTCTGCCTACCCCCTGGCCGATCTGACCGACATTAAGTGCTATCCAATTAATCCTCTCACCGCTTCGTTGATCGTCACACACCAATACGACATCGACGCACTCAAAACGGACTTTCTGAAGGGGGGACTGCAGCAACACGACAATCCACGGAGGAAAAGAGGCAACAAATATGATAGTGCTTTTTATATTTACGATCCGCACAACGAACCCATCAAACATTCTGTTGTTGGGAAGCTCGAGGCATCAGAAGAGTGAGCATTGCATTGATACCATCTTTGCGTGGGCTGACCTAGATAGAACCAATTATGCCAGAACAGATGGATATTTCGCTCTCCGCAGAAGCGGTGAACCCGGGAATTCGGTAAGCATTGCCCTCGGTTATGTTCTCTTTTTATCGACTCTGTCCAGATCTCAAAGGAAGAGATTCGAAAGTTGCATGCCCGGGTGGAACTGTCTTCGCTAAAGCCAAACAAGTTCACTCCGTGCTCTTCGACTAAACAATCTGTTATGACCTTCACTGCGATGCATAAACTCCAGAGCAAGATGGAACGTAACTTAAACAAGGGTGGGTCTCTGTTCATTTCTTTCTAGATAACTTCTCATGCTCATTGTTAGGTGTTGAGGTTCCACGGATCATCAAGTCCAGCATCCTCAGGAATTATTCGGAGCTTATCACAGTTGGTCTTGTGAGCAAGCCATTTATTGGGAATCCCGCTGATCTCGTCACTCCGAACAATCTTGCTCACGACGATGAGGAATCCGACTCCGAGTTGGATCGTGAGTGGTCCTCTCTTATATTTAAATCACATCTGATAGGATTTTAGCAAACGGGTTGACTATATCTAGGAGCAGCATCAATCAGGACATCCAGAACCGGAAGCGTAAAAGGAGTGCGGTCCGAAACGATGACGAAGCAATGGAAGATAATGGTGAGTTCTCGTTCTATCCACCACGTCCTGGAAACTGATATCTTGATCCACCAGACCTCTCCAGTTTGACCCTCAGGGACTTTCCTGACCCGGCGGGCCATTACCAACACCTTGCGGATGAAATGGGCGCGGCTTTTGATGGACTCAAAATCGATTGCCCCGACATCTATGATGAGGAAGGTCAAAAGATCAGTCCACTCGATTACTCGGAAAAATTGGTCCATGGTGCATTGGTCTACGCCACTGTTTCATATAAAATGTCAGCGTTGTAACGGGCTACGTACAGTTCTTCATTATGTGCTGATTTATGTTCAGATATAACATCGATCCCAATAAAAACTCTCCCGATGTGCGTAAGAACCGTGTTTATCAGGTGGTATTGGAGTCGCTGCGGCTCCTGCCAACAACCCCTGATAGCTTCAAGCTGGCATATCCTGTAGACTGTCTCAACTTTAAATTTCAAGGTGCGTTCCTTCACTGACCTTAGCGCTTGGTCTCATTCTGTACAGACGATTTGGCAGCGGAGGATGAAGACGAGGCGGATGACGATTTGGAGGACTTGCCTCCACCCAAGCACGGTATGTACTTGTTCTTGACCTCCAGTTCCCCGCTAATATATTTGCAGCGCGGACCTCTTCTGCGTAGCTGGACTGTCACCGGTGTCTTCTCCCCTTCGTTAATCCCACTGTGAGCTAGAATCCCACGGCCCAACTCTATACCCATCTTGTTGTGAGGTGGCTAGCCTGTCCATCCCATGATTTGTTTGCCAGTTCGACAAGCTTCTATCTATCATATTTCTCTGTGATGCCCCTTTCCGTACTGTCTTGACTTTAATCTCAATCATGTTCGTATACCGAGTTGTTCCGACGCGTTCCACCAGCATCCATGTTATCATGACCGAATCTCTAATTAAGATCATTGTTCGGACTGTCCTTATATTAATCTCATAGTAGTTCGTATACCGATTTGTACTGTGCCCGATTCACCATGGCCTATTCACTAGTAATTCAATGTTGATCGTCGGCGTTTTGAATTGTTCACCTGACTTGCTCGAACACCTGCGTTTCATAACTTCATTGTTCCGTACTGTCTTGACATTAATCTCATAACGAGGTGCATACCGACTTGTTCTATGACCGTTCCCTCACCATTTTTTGAACTTTCACTATGGTTTATTGGTTACCAATTAGGAATAAAATGCTGGGATCATGGTCAGGTGGAACGGGTATCTTAATGTCCCCTTCCTTATAGTACTGGAAATAGCTATGACCACAATTTGTGATTCAATGCTACAGAGTTTTATACTATGGCTGGAATAGCTATTCGAGACGCGAGCCGTAGGAGTCTTAATCCGCGACCCTACAGATGGGATGTTCGCTTCTTGGACTTGCATATTCTAGGGCATAATATTTCCTTCTCATCTTCGTATCGTGAATTTCGACAAGTCAACTCAAGATTCAATGCTAGAGTGTTTTATGCTAGATATGGAGTGTCTATTCTAGGCGCGAGCGTAGATACTTGATCCGTTACTCTAGCAGATGAGATGTTTGCTTCGAGCATTGTATCTCAAGTACTATGGCGTGAGCTGGTACGTTACGAATCATCTCTGTCGATGATCCTGCCTCAGCCGTTCCATTCCTGACAGTACTGCCAATGGCTATGAATACATCTGACGAATCAATGCTAAAGAGTTTTATACTATAAATGGAGTAACTATTGTTCCCTTCTTCCAATTGCATATTCTAGGCCATAATTCTTAGGTTTCTCGCCTTGGTATCGTGAATTTTGACAAGTCAACTCTTACATACATCCGTTTCAAGGGTGGAAATGCAAGATTCAATGCTTAAAGGTTTTATACTAGAGATGGAATATCTATTCTAGGGGCGACTGCAAGATTCTTAATCTGGTACTCTAGCAGATAGGGATGTTCCATCTGATGCTTGCATATTCTAGGCCATAATACTTAGCTTTCTCGCTTTGGTATTGTGATTCTTGACGAGTCGACTCGCATACACATCCGTTTCCGACAGGGGACTGGTTCCATCGCCAATTCATCTTGCTTCGAGTCTTTGTCTTCTCTGCACTCGCAGCGTTCACAAAAGTTAGGCCTAGCTCGTGCGTTAGTAACCAACACCGAGGATGATTGGTGGGTACGTGGATTCTCACTCAAGCGAGCCAATTTCCCACGAAAGTTCTAAGCGTGTAAGATCCTCACGAAAAGTTGGAGGCCGAGTAACGCCTCTCGTTCTCTGCCCTTTGCGTTACCCATATCCATTCTCCACCGTTCTTAGCCTTAGCTTCTCCCGCAAGCTTCTGAGTAACGTCTCGTTCTCTGTCCCCTGCGTTACCCATATCCTTTCTCCACCGTTCTTGCTTCGATTGCAAGCTTTTGTTACATTCGGTGACCCGGTCATACTTAAAGCTGACAATATGTCATGGGACCATGCGAATCACCTTAAGCGACCGATATCCCCACGAAAGAATTGTAACCGACGTTATGTGTCCCCAAGGCCATTTGAGAACGTACAACTTTTTACCGTGGTTGAGCACGACTTCCTTCATGGCTTCTTCCTATCAGGTAAGGCCAACGGTGCATGCCCTAAGTAGGTTCAGTTTAGGTGCGAGATCTTTCCTTCTAGCATGCAGAGACTGTTCAATAATTAGGCTGTAATCTGGGTTAGCCTATACGGTCGTTCGTGAGTGAGTAGGTAACTTATTGGTCTTCTGTCACTACCGTTTGTGCTGCCTGTGTGTTTACTCTTGCGACCTTGAACCATCTCTGCTGCGTGTGTTTTCTTCCCCGTCGCTTGTTGCCTATATCGATGAGCTTTCTCTTGCTGCCCGGACCATATATGTTAAGTCTTCATATCTTAGGGGCTATAGTTTGTGACATTAGCTGGGATTCATGAGGGGATAACAGAGAGGATTAAGGGTTGTGACAAGGCAGACGTTGTTACAGGTTGTGAAAGGGGACGTCAAGTACGGTTCTTGATATGTGACGTGTTTGGTAAAGGTGTTATAGTGGGGACAGTAGGCTGTGCGCAAACGTTATTGTGGCTAATGTACCCGTAGATCACCACTCTGTATTTAGCTTGGCTAGGCACAGGCGACCATTTAGTGCTAGAGATGCGAGGGGCCAGGGCATTGGGGGGGTGCGTTCTATGCTTTGGCTACGCCTGAAAGGTGGTTCTCTCACCAAGGGTTTTTGTCCCGTAAGGTCCTTGGGTCTCTCCTCGTAACCTTTTTAAGAACTCGGGGGTAGGTCGGAAGGTCGGGTGTAGCCAAGGGTTGTTCCCCGTCCTGTCTTCTAACTTGCATTCCAGGCCCTTAGGTTGTATGTTAGCGCAACGTCAGTTTTTCAAGTAGCTACGTCAGAGGGCTTTTCTTGGTTGTTGTAACTATCGCCAGGATGCTCCTGAGCATTGGTTCTCTTATCTATCTGGGATTTTACCAGTCGGTATCTTTGTCTTCCTTTACGCATTTGTATGTAACATCCTTATGCATAGGTGTGAGCACTAGAGGAGTACGTGCGGATCGAGAAACAATTGGGTGAGGGTTGGTTTGCAGGACCGGGTTTTTATGGTTTGGAGTACCATTTATTATCCTTGGCGCTACTAGTACTTAACTAGTAGGACATGTCCGTCTGGACGTTGGACATTACCCTAGCAGGGATCTTAGTATGGTGCCCAACGTAGCTCCTCGCGTTTTTTTCAAGCTCTCCTCCAGGCCTAAGCCTTGTATTCCTCTTCAGTGGGAATAGTGGGAGAGGGCATACCGTATTACATGGCGAAGGAAGCGAGCGAGTCTCTGACTGTAGTACAATTAATTGCGGGGTAAACTGTAAGAGGTCGTTAGCAGCTATCGTCAAGAACTCGTCTTATCTGAGAACTCCTTCGGCTTCCGTTCTCGAGAGATACACTTCTCCTGCGGCCCTGCCATGGTAGGTGACTTAGGCGTACTCGTACTCTACGACTCTTGTTGGTTTCTCTTCTCAGTAGTAACCTTGGCTTGTGAACTGTGTCCTGTGCCGCTGCGTGGTTGTAAAGGCTCGTAAAACCTAATGACGCAAACCTAGTGTCTCTGGCCTTTCTTCTGTTGCCTTTCCGTCACCATTGGGTTTTGTAAGTAAAGAGGTAATTTTCTCTTAGCTTTCGACTTCCGCTCTATGGTAAAACTTTATGACTTTGGGTCTTGTGGTTGAGACCGGTCAAACCATGTGTCTTCAATGTTTAACTTCTTCCTGAGCAAGTTCGTGCATAGTGTAAGGTAACGGTCTTGTTGTCTATAGCTGTTTGAAGCCTTCTCTTTGGGTTTTCTGCTGGAAGCCATGGAGTTGGTACATAGTATAGGGTAAACGTCTGATTGCCTACAGAGGCTAGGTAGGCTTTGTAGTAGGCTCGGTCTCTAGGCTTCAGGTGTTTTCTTGTTTTGAGAAACTGTTTGCTATTGTTAGGGGCCGCAGACGTTGGGGTGAACTTGTACGTCTCTAATTTATTCCTGCTCCGTGCAGCTTTGAGTACGCAGGTTTTTGCGTAGGAGTAATTCTCTATCCGCAAGCCTTGAGCTTGTCTTACTAGTTTGTTGTCCTTTACTTTACCTTATTCTCGCCAGCTCCAGGAGGTGGCCGACGTTCAGTTGCTATGGTCCTGGTACAGTGGCCTACATCGTTTGCCTAGGCCCTTATTGTTTGTATATTCCTATGCTTTTTGTTCTTTAGTTTACCTTATTCTGGCCAGGTCCAGCGGGTAGCCAGCATTCTTTTACTATGATCCCGGTGCGGGGGCCTACATTGTGTCCCTGCCTACATTCTTTGTATATGCATATGCCCTGCGTCTTTGGATATGCCTATATAGGGCTTTCATTGAGTTGTCTCGAGCAGGCTCAGGTGCATTGGTAGTCTTATCGGACGAAGACACAGATAGAGTAGATCTCAGCCTAGCTCGTTGGACCTGTAGGAGACATACAGTTTTGGACCGGTTCCGTGGCTTTTTTCCTGAATGTACATGTGTTTTGCAGACTAGGGCAGCTCCAGGCTTAGGAGTGTAACAGCTTTGAGGTGTAGCCACACGAATTGATGGTTTTAACTACTAACCACAAGCGCAAGTGGTAGAAGCTTTCGTGCGGCTAGCCCATGCCTTTGCATTTGACTTGTACTCTGTGATCTACCAGGGAGTAGGAGCAGCTCTCGTTGACATCAAGCCGTTCCGAGTTCGCTGGTCTGGTGCCCACTGCCTGCTGTCTTGGTTTCGAGTCGGTACCGCAACAGGTTCCATTTGAACTAGGGGCGTAACCCGAGGTTACCGTTGCCGTTGTTGTGGCCTCCGTTACTACCAGATTAGTTTTACCGTCTGTGTCTAAAGATTAGTTCTCACTCTGTCATACCGCTTGCCTCGCGACTCCGTCGGATGGTCCGCTCGAACGAACTAGGTTGGATCAAATATACGTTAATCAAGCAGGCTTAATGAAAGGTTGTGAGGAAGAAGCGACCCGCGTTTTTTTTAGCCACCCACAGATCCGCCCTTTAGCTGGCGCATACCTGTTCGCGACAACTTTGTTACGTCACGTTTGGAGGTGAAGTCTACGCAACAACGTATCGATAAGAGGTTTAGTTCGGGTATTTGTAGCAGTGCCGCCGCGACCGCTAACATATGATGCGGTACTTAGGGACGCCGCAATTCCTTTCTGGAACGGACCCTTCCTGTTTGGTATGTGAATCGTCAGGTACAGAGTAATCTGCTCTACCCTCACTTTGGTCGCACTCGTCGCCATTCGAGGGCTAGGGCATAGTTCTGCAACTGAAACAGGCTGGTGGAATGGGTACTAACTCTCCGAAGTATTTCGGGGCCTATTTTGCACTGGGTCCGGCTTCCGCTCTTCTTGCATCAAAGTACACAACTTCCTCTCCTGTCTTCTACGCACATTTGTCGTATGCCATGCAGGAACGTGGCTTAGTGAACTTAGCAAAAGAGCCCCCGTCCCCATGCTAAGGCAGCGAAGCCTTTGGTCTTATCCACTTGTCTTCAACGGCAGGGAAAGGTACCCAAGTACTGGCGAAGCAGAGACATGAACATGGACCCGGTCAATTATGCTATTTGTCAGTAGTCTTTACCGCTGAATGGGCATAAGACAATTCCTAAAGTGGTAGTGCAGTTTTGGTGGTTTCCCTTGTTAGTGTAGGTAACATCACCCCCTGTTGCCCCAGCTACCTGTTCGCTGCATCAACCGATGGCTAGGACACTGGTTCGGCGGTCGTTCCCAGTTACGCAGGTACTTTCCGAGCTTCAGTTTTATTGCTAGGTGTTGAAGCGCCTACCTGGACGCTTTCGGTGCTTCTGAACGGCATAGTGATCTGCCATCTCGAGCCCGGTACTTCCGCGAGCCACGTTGCTACACCTTCTCCTTGTTCTCCCCGCTAGCTTCGTGGGGAAAAAGGTTTGTGGAGGTCGTCCTAGCCTTCACTGTAGGTCGTGATTGAGGAAAGGGAGGCTTTACGACTACGGTACTCGTGCTGTAGGTAGGCTAGCGAGTAAGAGCTGGAGCCCGCCCTTACACTCGATAGGCTCTTTGACCAATATATGAAGGAACTGTGGAGGTTGTATGATTGGTTTTGATGATCTTGCTGCCTTGTAGCTTACGGTCTACAGGGTATATATTCTCTACTTTTTTGCTTTCATATGGCTCGCAGGACTAATGCTCGATGTGATTCTCGTAGCGTACTACTTTTCTAGGTCTTTTTGGCAATCCGTAACTTACAAGCGTCAGGGTATAGATGGGTATCCTTGAACTTCCCGGTTCCCTTCAGGCTCTCGACCGTGTAGGTACACTTGGCCCGTTGTGGTTAGGTCTCAGTCGTTTGCTAGGTATTAGTGAAACGATTGTAACGACTCGACGTGCATCGTTCGAGTCCATCCGGCTGCGCATCAGTTTCGGACCAATAAGCCTCCGTATGTTCCATCTGTCGTTTCTCCTCTTTGTGCTCCGTATGGTCCAGTGGCGAAAAATGTGCTTCCGCCGTCCGGTAGTAAAACAGTGCCTTTTCAGGCGCTCATGAGCTGTGCGACCGAAAGCTTGAAGTTTGCTCTACCGGGACTATTGGTAACAGTATTTTTCATTGATGGAGCTGGGTACCTCACCTTTTCTATAAAAATCAACAACAGCAGGACGCGCGAGCTCAAAACTATTATAGTTGCAGGTTGAGGTGAGATTATCCGTGGGGTAAGAGCAGTTCTAGACCTAGCTGGTTCTTTTCTGGTCTTCTAGTGCTACTTAAGTTCCAGTAAGAGAAATCCAGAGCTTAGCTGGCAATGGATTGACCAAAATAGGTTAGATTTCGCTGTCCAGTTAGCTCTACTGGTACTGAACTTCTTGAAGTTGGAGTGTCTATAGAGCTTAAGCTTGCTCCGTGTAGTCTTTACTATCTGGGGCCGCACGTAAGCTCCCACGAACACGCTGGGTACGTGCTCATACTTGCGCTTCTTCCACTAAATCTACAGGTTAGGTGTCGTATTGACCGAACTTTCCACTCAGCAGAAATGGCTTTTGCATTTATAGCAACCAACAAATTCGGGTAAAGGGTTCTTGCGTAGTGCCCTCTGTGTCCCTCAATACTACTAGTTTCTTTTCCCCTTCGTGAAGGTGCCTGGTCAGGATGTCCTCACCCCCAACGCGACCCCTTATTCTTTGCGCACCTTACGTAAAATATGACGTCATCCACTGTCCACTGTGGTTCAGTGTTTAGTTGTTGCTTTTCGCTGTCCTGCACTGCGCAGAGCATCAGTGCACATGATTGTCTACTGATAGCCATCCCTCCGTCTCTGTTCCTACTTTTTGTGCTCCGTAGAGTCCACTGTCGGAAGATGTACTACCGCCGTCCGGTAGTAAAACAGTGCCTTTTAAGGTCCTTATGAGCTTTTAGGTGCCGTCGAACTTGGACCTAGTTATTCATATTCGAGGCTTTGAAGGCCTTAGGTCAAATAAGACCTTGTCAGAATACCTAAGCGGACACCGGGACTTCGTGACATTTAGCTGTCTCTTTTGGTGTCTAAGGTGAGTAAGTAAGGTTCCATATTGTAAGAAGATGCTGTAAGCGAGCTAAGCCTTATTTGCAGTTATACAAGTTGAACCACTGGTGGAGGCCTTGCTAAGGCTGAAGCTTGTCTGATTGGTAGCTCCACCGATGAGTTGTCCCAACGCTAAGAGGGGTAGAACTGCTTGCATGCACATGGACCTAACTTTTAGTTATATAGACCATATAAAAGCTTCTCTAGAGAAGTGTTATGTTCCTTTGCAATGCTATAAAGGGGTGTGGGGCCGCACAACATGTCTTTCACAGCACCAGCGCGCTTCGTAAACACTGGCTAAAATACCTCGTCAGGAAAACCATCCGTTGAGTGACTTTGTCGCAATGTCTACGACAGTCAGAAGAATATGGATTTACCTAATTTAGTAAGTATTTAATATTTAAATGGTCCATCTTCTCATAATTATGTACCACCTAAAGTCATACATTTGCTAAGTGACGACCAAATTTTTCGCTTTGTAAGGATCAAATTTCTTGCATAGTCGAAGTAATGATCAAATTGTGATAATCATACATTAACTAAGTAATGATCAAAGTAATCATCGAATTTTTCGCTAAGTAATGATCATGCTTTTCGCTAAGCTAAGTAATGATCAAAGTCTTCGCTAAGTAATCATGAAATTTTTCGCTAAGTAATGATCATGCTTCTCGTTAAGCTAATTAATGATCAAAGTTTTCGCTAAGTAATGATCAAATTTTGTTCCCTTACTTTCAGCTTAGCCTATTGCGGATTCTGCCCATAGACTTCCAGCTCTGGTTATTGCTGTTCGAATAATTAACCGCCAACAGACCGATCACGCTGGAGCTAGTTGGCCTTTTCTCTCATTTCGTCTTTACATTTCCTCTCTACTTACACCGGCGTTATATTTGAAATCTCAGTTCTAACTTCTTCAACTGAACCTCATAAGCAAATGAATCAATCAGGCTAGAGATGGATTGCCCACAGGTCGTGACTTTCTATAGCTATAATTAACACATGTACATTCATCTAATTGGTCATTCATGAAAACACAACTATGATTACGTCCGAATAATCAGTTACGGGCTCTCCTTTTTAGCCAGTTCGAAGAATAGATGTACATACATATAGATGATCATCCATGAAAACACAACTATGATTACGTACCAATAATCAGCTACTGGCTCTCGTTTTTATCCAGTTCGAAGCTTAGTCGGTAAAATACACCACTGATGATTACATTACAATCAGCAGCAAATAGGCCACCTAAAACTTGTCACCCTGCGAAGTAATAGATTTGATGCATGACTCAGAACACCGAGTACTTACTTCTCGAAGAGCAGAAACGGCCGTCTTTTCGACATTAGTGGCGGTTAAGATGGTAAGTATTAAATACTCGGTGGGAGTTTCTACTACACAAGATAGTAACCTAGGCTCCACCTTATCCGCTTCCTGTTCATAACAATTGTCGTACTCCTCAAGAGCAAGCTTGTATACCTTAACTCGACCTGGTTGAACTATTAGATCCGTAAGTCCATGTCGTTTTTCCGCTTTGGAAGGCTAATTTTGGGATCCTATGGAACTTAAGTTTCTTCACCACACAAGTCTGTCTCCCTACATCACACTTTTAGCACTGTATGACCCTATAAAATTGTCTACAGACCACTTTTCCAAGTTGCCGAGAGCAATTCTCAACTTAAGCCCCCAAGTAGGGAAAATGGTTCTGATACAAATTTAGTATGTCTGACACATGAACTCACGGGCGTTTGCCAAAGCAAAGGTCCCCTCAAAGGCCCCGTTAGTCGCC
>ML179861.1:34100-45827 GCA_004369135.1 Dendrothele bispora CBS 962.96 | reverse complement strand
ATCTACGATGGCGACGAAGGCAGTGTGTTCTGCGAGTTGAACTGCTTGTCGCTATGTACATGTATATGCTTATGCGTTTGAATAGGTTTGAGGAAGAGTACTAGTGGAGCGGGCACGGAGTGCGTATATGTAGATATAATCAATCAATGATGGTGCATTTTGTATGAGTTACTTTACTATACGGTTTATAATAACGCTGGGTAGATTGTTCGTCGTGTATTTTATGTGATTATTGTATAGTGTCGTTGACTGGTGATCGCAGCATTGGTAGAAGCAGTTAATGGTGATAGCCGTAGGACCAGAAGGAGGAAACTCGAAAAAAATAAACTCGGAGCTAAGGATTGCTGACTTTGGATAGGGAGTGTGTAAGTACGTACACACACTCAGTAACAACTATAGAAAGTGCTGATATTTGTTGTACTCATACACCTTGTATACTATCGGCGGTCCTTCGAGACGTGACCGATTTAATCTCCTGGTAAGATCAGAAATTCTCATGTTCGCGGTGAATGGCTTGAACTTCGAAAGGATAAATACGTACTGGATTGATACCTAGCTACTGTTCAGATTTAGGCTAAGCGGAACGCCGGATTTTTTGTCTGAGCGATCCTCGAGCGCTTGAACGTTCGTGTCAGATTACACAACCCATCTGCCAGTGAACGTCACATTAATCTCGTTACTGTTAACACCAAAAGTGGGGGAAAAACGCTTGGAAGTTGGCACAACGGGTCGATATTCTAGCAGATCTTAACCGAGCATTTTACGTCCAAAGAGGTACCTCCGTCCATTCATGACCACCTTCTGCTATGGTTGAAAAGCCTGTTCCATGAATCGTTGAAAATCTCTTTTCAGCGTCCATTTCACCATACACGTGGTATCTGTGTGGAAGATTCTTCTGCTTACGATGGCTTACATGCAAAGCGAAATTCTCGGAAGGAATGCATTAATGAGCTGACATGGGCCAATAATTTCAATTATAACGCTCGACTGGTAAGTAGTGATATCGATGAAGTCCGTGCATAATGGGGAAACATGTCAAAACCGATCCAAAGCTTTCTTACATTCATCCCTTCATCCCCGCAAATCACATACCAGATATAGCGTCTGGAGGATCGTCTTTCCTGACATTCCAACGGCCACAGTCAAATACACCCCGCGAATCATCGACTCGATCAAATGATGCAGTGGCGTGACGCTGATCAGTTCCTCTGAATCGGGTGCTGTGTCTCTGTTGAGCTTACAGCTTGTATGTACTAATGCATTGATCTCTTTTTTATTCATATACATAGGTATGTACCACGCCCATCGGCACACAAATAAGTTGTAGCGATATGGAGGAAACCAATGTCAATCCCGAATTCAAACCCGGGATAGCTGAGCGTTCCTGAGAATCACTCAGACGAGTACTTATTAATGTTGTCAAGAGAGTCAAGATGGCCGCTATTGCCTTTGAGGCAAGGTCTAGTTGCTAAAAATCGATACTAAGCCTCCAACGCTATTATATGTGTGTAGATACTACCGTACTGACTTGATACAGAAAATTTACAGCTTATACTCAGCACGTCTAACCACCGAATCCACTACGTTGAAACCGTTCGGGGAGACTCATTACGAGGCCCCTTAAGGGACTCGTCCTTACTAAACCTGCATCGCTTGCAGGCGCTTATTTTCCATTACACAAACCCATTTGGCATACATATCAATAATCTTATCTTCTTCCTATCACCAGATGAGGCCTCGTACACACCAGGCGAAAGCGACGGCCCATTTTCTTAATGGTGTACTCAGATGATCGTGCTTATGTATCTGCATTGGGTAGGGCCCTGTATCACAGCAGCTCTATATGAGATTCTAATGAGGGCATAGGTCTGTGTGTATAATCAATGTCTTCTGTTGCATGTATTCATACTCTCATCGCCATAGCACACTGGCGGACAACCGCGATCTCCAATAATCTTAGGTCTTATTTAGCCTTATGGGGATCACTGTGAAATTTCTTTATACTCAGGGATAGAAGATACGTAGATAATAGGATGTTCTATGGGTCATGCAATTATAAACAAATGGGCATACGATTGTTTGTTACAAAGGTTACAAAGCTGGAAAGAAAAGATCATGATCATGATCACTTCGAAGCAGCATTAAGTGTATGGATGATTCTACGTGTATGATGTGATATGTACCTTCAGCATGCGCTTACGCAGAGCTCCCAAATTTTGATTCCAAAGTACATACTAAGTATACTTACGCACTCCCATGTACAATACTATTAAGTAGTGGATAAGCTAGCAAACCTTGCAGACCCAACGGCTGTCTCCGTGGTCAATGACGGGAGGAGGAGGAGGAATCTATTCATCGGACTTATCTCAAGATCTGGACGCCGGGTCCGGGAAGGGGAGGAGGAGGAGGAGGAGTTTATTAACCGGACAGGTCCAAGAGCTGAACGGGAACACGGCAGAACATCGATGATAGACATCCCTTCGGAATCCCTTCTCATAAGTGACGATAAGTATGAGAGAGCGTGTACAGTACTTCCGTAAACAGAAGTGACTCAGATTGATAGTTACAAGTTATTTACCATCAAGTATGGTTGTTGTAATCGCCCTATAATTGGTCTCCATCATTCTCAGAATTATTTTTCGGTCTGGCAACCAAAAGATTGGCACCATGACTGGGTTAAAAGGGCTCTTAAATGGGAATTAAATCCCATCAGGCTTAAATACCTGTTCATAAAATTTGCTACTCCAGAATAGACAGTATTTGCAACGAGAAAAATGGCCAATTTTATGAGCTTTGCTGAATAGGTTTTATATTGTTGGAGCCTCCGTTGAAATGCGGTCTAATGTTAGATAGTTCCGACTTGAAAATTATGAAATTTTCTATTTTTGTTGTAGATCTATCATCTATGTAATTGATCTATTTGTCGGATCATGATCAGTACTACTACTTGGCAGATGGCAAAAAATAAAGCACTACATATCTGTCCCCATGACAAAACCTGTGCAATGGACTGAATGACAGCCAATACACCTTGTGTTCGTACTACTATCAGGTGTCTCTTGCCCCGCCTCCCAGCTCCTGTCACCTACAACTTTAAATATTGACTGTTTCTTGTCCAGCGTTTGACTAAACATCTTATAGCCCGCATTTTCAGCTTGAGTTCTTACCATCAGATAGCCTGACCCTTTGCCCTTCCCTCAATCCTACTTGAACAGAGAATAACTGGATTTATTACTGTCCAGCTCTTGAGTAAAAGCCTAATCTTACACTCAACACCTACAGTTCCCATCTTACTATCAGGTGTGCTCTCTTTGCGAAATAATCCACCCTTCTGATGTTCCAACTGTGCGGAATATTGATCATTTTTGTTTTTTTATTTTATTTTTTATTTTCACGTGTTTAGCTCTCAAGTAAACGTCCAATAGCCTACATCTACCACTTCTATTCCTATCTATAGGTAAGTGGGCCCTCCTTTTATCCCCTTCCCACCCGTGAGAGTGACTCTTGTCTAGCTCTTGGGAGAATATCATATCATCCGCAGCTGCAGCTTGTGTTCCCATCAGGTATGTACTTTGTGACCTCCTTCTCCACTAAAGCTGTGAAATGAAAATGATTGATTAATTTTAATTTTTTAATTATTTCCAGTCTAGCTTCTGAATCAACACCCGCAATTTACAAATACAGCTTGTAATCCTACTTACTGTTATATCCTATCCAGACTTTGAGTAAACATCTTATACACACACACCTTGTGTTTCCACCATCAGGTATGTACCCATCCTTACTCCCCCCCGCACCTTTTAACTACTATTGTGAAATAATTGATAAATTTTTTTTTGCTAGCTTCGAATAAACATCCCGTTTATGCTATGCATCTGCTGAACACCAGCACCTTTCGAGTTAAGGAATTCCTTACCAATATCCCCAAATACGCTATTCTCTCCCACACCTGGGAAAAGGACGAGATCACTTTCCGAGACATCCGAGATCTTCACGAGGCGAAGGACAAAGCAGAATTAGAGGTTGAGAAGGCCAAAAAAGAAGCCGAGTTCTCAAAGGTTGAAAAGATCCAGAGAAAAGCCGGGTGGTTGAAGATCGAGAAGTCTTGCGAGTATGTTCGACGATATCAATTCGACTGGATATGGGTCGACACATGCTGCATCGACAAGTCCAGTAGTGCCGAGCTTTCTGAAGCTCTCAACTCAATGTACAAATACTACGGAGAGGGCCACATGTGTGTTGCATACTTGAGTGATGTTTTGATGGAGAGTATTGCGAAGGACATAATGGAACTAAAGAAGAGTCGGTGGTTTACGAGAGGTTGGACACTTCAGGAGCTGATTGCTCCTCGTTACATGGTCTTTTTGGATAAGGATTGGGACATCATTGGTACTCGATTTGGTATTCGCCATGTCGTGTCGGAAGTGACTTCTATTCCGGTCGAGGTTTTCGAGAAGGGAAAGATTGATGGGTACAGCATTGCACAGAAAATGTCATGGGCTGCATCGAGGAAAACAACACGAGAAGAAGACATGGCATACTGCCTTATGGGTCTTTTTGGGGTCAACATATCACCAATCTATGGAGAAGGGGGAGCAAAGGCCTTTATGCGATTGCAACAGGAGATTATCAAGTACTCAGATGATCGGAGTATATTTGCATGGGTCGCATCACAGGATTACCACCGGGACAGAGGAATGTTTGCAAGCTCCCCCTTGGAGTTTGCATCATCTGGCCATGTCGGCATATCTGAGTCAGTTGGCCTTGGTGACAAATCGTCATTTTCGTTTGGCAACAATGGACTTCGTATCTATCTTCCCCTGCAGCATCTATCTGATAGTGGAGAAGACATATTCTATGCTTCATTGCATTGTCAAGGTGGTCACGGTAATGGCTTTATCGGGGTTTTCCTTCAGAAAAAGGAACACCGCTACATTCGATGGTGTCCACATTTTTCACTCCCCCATGCTTTCAAATCATTGGGCAACTTACAGGAAGTCATAGTGAAGGAGAGCGCATCCCCTCGACAGTGGACAATCCGACACGATATCCCAATTGAATTCAAACTTGATTCTGATGTCTCCCTTCTCGATGAAGACGACAATCCATTTTTGTTGCCTCATGACACACGTCACACGTTCAGGCTCTGCACCAAAACAGGAAACAAATTTGCCGTCATGCTTTTGGGTTGGACTGATAATGTCATTCATTCGCTGTCGATGTCTCTCTTCAACGATCATTATGTCGGCAATGACGATTACTCCCTTCAAGACAGTCATCTGTTGCCTATCGACGAGAACGATACTCTCGTGTCCTGTTTTGCTCACACGACTGGACACTTTTCAGACCAAAGAATCGTCGAAATCAACTACATTCCTTCATCCACTGCCAAATTCCAGCTTCACCATCAGATACACAAATTCCAATGCACGTCACATACTTTGATCTCAACAGCTCTCAATTTCATGGTTGACACTGGATTCGCTTCTTTCTACTTCCATACGGTTCCCTTAGTTTTCCCGTCTTATCTTCGTTGCAAGCAGGTCGGTAAAAAAGCGTACGGGTCAATATCGTATCCAGGTTAGTGTTGCAACGGCTCCGCTCCGCTTGGCTCCGCTCCGCTTGGCTCGGCTAAGCATGTTTGGCTCCGATCGAGCCAAATATGTTGTTGGCTCCGGCTTGGCTCGGCTAGCTCTGGCTTAGCCGAAGCTCGAGCCGATTATTTTCCAAAACGGGAATGTTAAATAATTCGCGACGAGCGATGATCCATTCCTCCTTGCCGTCCGTCCTCACTATTAATTCCCGCTGTTCCCCTTCCTTCCCAATGTCTTTAAAATTATTTCCTCACTTTTCAATCAAAAATTTCATCAATTACGTTCACTTGAGCAGTCATTAGTGTATAAAAAATCATAATTCAATAGTATACTTGTTAGTTGAAGTCGGGAATGCCATGTCAATGGTACTACGGACAATCAAACCCCTCTAAGAGACTCAATTAGAAATAAACAATCCTTTATAAATATATAATACAGTTGAAAGTTTACATACAGTAATTTGAACAATGCAAGAGACAGTACTAGCAAATTCATTAATTGAATAATTCTTTCATGAATGTGTTTAAGTCCTCTGGAACCCGTAACTGGTCAGAAAGAATATCCTCTAGATCTGCCATTTCCTCCTCTTCCTTGAACTGTGCAGTGAAATTCAATGCATCTCCCTTTCGTAATGCAAATTTAAGCATTTGAAGTGCTTCAACAAGCTGTGGAGAAAGTTTATTACGGCGATGTGTGATGGTCTCTTTTGCAGAAGAGAACACTCTTTCACAGGGAACTGAAGATCCTTGCAAGGATATAACATTCATTGCCAGTTTGAAAAGAGTTGGATACCGTGTCTGGTTTTCCTGAGACCAAATAATTAATCAGACATCGATTTTTAGATGTAGAATGTAGAATAATAGTGGTATACCTGCCAAAAACTTAGTGTTGTTGTTCCACCTTGAGGGTCGGCAAGATAACGGTTCAATTCTTCTTCAACAGATAGACCATGTTGTGTAGTATTCATTTGCCTACGCCGTCGCTGACCAAATATTGCTTCTGCATTGAAAAGATCTTGTGGCTGTTCACTGATACCAGTACTCTGGACTGAATTGTTAGTCTGTGAAGATCGAGTGCGATATTTCTTGAGCTAATCAGAGCCAAAATTAGTCTGTGAATAGGATTATCAAGAATTATTCACCTTCTTTTCCACCAGTCTTCTGGCTACTTGGAGACTTTCTCCATTGTCATGAAGCTGTTCATAATAATCAAACTTCATATCTGGATTGACCACTGCAAAGTACATGTGTCACCATGCACAATATTGAAAATAATGATAAAACAGACTTACACATAGAGTAAGTGTATGCAGGGATTTTGGCCATTCTACTTTGATAATCCTTGAGTTTTGCAAGACCAGCATTTATTGGATCAATCATTTCTGGAAGCTGATACTTGAGGTCCTCCCATAATCTGATCATTTCTACAAATGATGGCAGGGCATCACATAAGGTTGGTGTTTTCTCTTTTGAAAGTAGTTGTTGATATGCATGTGGAATCTAAAAAATGAACTTAAAAAAATCATTACCACTGATAAATCTTTATATACCGCTAGTACACGCATAAGTTGCCGGAGAATTCTCCAGTCATCATCACTGAGGATGAATTCTGAGAGGTCTCCATAGGCAGAATCAGAGAGAAAATCATGCATATTCTATACAATATTTATGCTCAATTTAGATATTGAAATTTGAAGCATATTTGAACACATACTTTACTCAATAAATCGGCACGTCGTAACATCAATTGGAAAGAAGACCAACGTGTTTTGACATCACGCAACAGTTGGAGTGGCTTTTGATGAGTTATAATAACTGCTTTGGTGAAAGCATCTCGTCGAATCCCAGATTTGCGAATCTGGTGATTCCAAATATCAATAATCATGAATTACTCCAGATGAAAAAAAAATCAAGAAATTCACCTCACGGATTCCACCCCTTACCCTACTTATTGCATCTTCACAAGCACCATTCTCAGCTGTCTCAATCACTGCTTGACATGAGATATTAACCACATGAGGGAAGCATCTTGAAATTAAGATTATTAGAGAAAATTTGAATACTGTAAATTTGTTTAATACCTTAGGTGGTCATTTTCATGACTCCACTCAGAGCTTGGCCACAATTTACGAATTTCTGCTTCAAACTCAACTACCATTGCATCATTTACTGATGCATTATCCATTGTAATGCCACCCAGCTGTGTATCTGTGTTAGAAAATATTCACAAAAATTTTTAATGTAACACACCTTAGTTACAATATCAACACGCTCACAAACAAAGAGGAGAGCTCTTGCCAGATGTTTACCAGTGTGTCTACCTGGTACATGGATAAAACCAATCAGAGCACACTTGAAATCATAGAGGTCCTTTGATCCTTGTACTGTTGTCTTTAATTCTGTCCAGTGTGCAGTAACAGCCATGTAGCCTTTGAGATTGTTGTCAGACCACATATCTTGTGTCAGGGCAATGTCTCCAAGAGCATTCTGAAATCATCCCAATTTTTTCAGTCAATATTCTCAATCAAAAATAATTACTACCCTTACCTTGAGTCTTTCCTTCAAATCTGCAATATATTCATTCCATTTTTGAAGTATACGATTCCTGATTGTTGTCCTTGATGGTATCTGGTCCTCCCTGAGATCCTGCTTCAGCAGAAGAATAAAGTCACGAAATTGCTTGTTCTCAATAGTGTTGATGCTCTGTGTCTCAGATTAGAGAATAATTCTTTTGAATATAAAATTAGATATAACACACCTGATCACCAGCTGCTATGAGATCAACAAGTGCTTCCAAAAATAACTCTTGAGTAAACTGTGGACGAGGTGAGAGTGTATCAGCCTCCACAGAAATGCCTTGATTGAGCAGGTAAGTGTTGTAGTGATGCAGATATCTCCCAACAACCTGAATCTTATAGCTTTGGCAGGCAGCAAACCATTGTTGTGGATGGTTCTTGAGAAAATGCTTTCGCATGTTGTCTGTACTAGTTCGTGAATAATATGTTTGAACAGAATGTTCAGGGTTGATATGCTGCTGGATATGCCTAATAACGAAAAAATTAAGGTGAGCAATGATATTTCAAAGAGTAAAGCACAGTACTTACTTGCAGAACTTGCACTCCAGTGTATCATCCTCCAACTTTGTAAGAAATTTTTTCACATCTTTGGCTCTTTCACTGTCTGCTTTTTTATTCCCAACTCTTCTAGCTGAAGGAGGCCGAGCTGCATGAACACCAAAATTTGGTGTAGTACCATGACGTCGTGGAGTACGCAGAGAAGCTGTAGTGATTTGACGGATAGGAGTTCGTGGGGGACCTGGGTGTGTGGTTTGAGCTTCTGAAATATCTTCGAAATCCGAATTATTGTCATCATCTTCAACATCATTGACTCCAGCAAAATCAAAATTTTCACCCTCAGAATCAGAGCCATGAGTGGGCCTTTGACGAGTAAATGTAACATGGCGTGTATTTGGAGCAGGAACTGAGGTAAAAATCTGATGATCTGGATCAGATGAGACCTGAAGACGAGGCTGTGATCCCTGGGTGAGGGGCCAAAGAGGCACTAAATACAAAAAATTGACAACAACAATATTAACAATAAACATTGAAAAGCTTGAGTAAATACATACTTGCAACTTGAGCATTTGGGTCAATACGAAAAGTAGTCTGTAGAGCACCATTATCGTAGTGTATAGTGTTTAGGTTGGCATCAGTATTGTTCTGATTTTTATGTTGACGAGTAGTAGCATTAGATCCACCTCGGCCTCGACCACGGCCACGGCCACGACTATCAGCAGGATTGGAAGTTAAGCTAGCATCAGAAGTAGAGCTGTCTGGGATGGGAGGTTGTTTTTGTCGAGGCATTTTGCTGAGTTGGGTAGAAGTGATTCATTTTCTTATATATTTGCAGGAAGTCAGACAGAATATGCAAAAGATTTAGTTTCATTATACTGTACATCAGGTTGACATCGGGCTCATTGGGCTAAAATTATATTTCATATCATTCTTGCCACATAAGATACAAGAGACCAATGCTCATTACACTGTTCATCAGCTTAATATTGGGCTCATCGGGCTGATATTCTGTTTCATATCAGCTCTGCCACAGATGTAAGAGATCAACTTTCATTAGTATTGTACACCATGCTGTCTAGATGTGGAGTAAAGGCTGTAAAGCCTAAGCCTGGTCCAAGATGCAGAGCAAAAAATAGAAACTCATACTGTTCATCAAGTTGATATCGGGCTCATCAGGCTAATATTCTATCTCATATCATTTTTGCTACAGATGCAAGAGATTAAATTTCATTAATATCGGGCACCATGCTGTCTAGATGCATCCAAAGTGGGGATTAAAACCCAAGAGTTCAGGATGCAGAGAAAAAAATGGAAATTCTGCCAGTGGATAGTTGAGTTGGTCAGAAGCTTGTTACAATTCTTATGTATCTCGAGTGCTAAAACCATGCTAGAAGTGAAATTAGGATAAGAAGTTCGAAATTAAATCTACATCAAATCAGGCTGTCATCAGGCTCACCAGGCTTTCAATGATACATGATTCTTTCATTAATATTGTACATGATGCTGTCCCTATGCAAGATGTGGAGTAAAGGGTCCAGGGTGCGCAACCACAATTGCGACAGGCAACTCTGGATAGGGAAAATGAGTAGCAAAATAAAAGTATAAGATTGTAGAAACAAAGAAAGATGACTTATACCATACAGAACAAACCACTTTGTATGAATTTACATGCATACAGCATGTCCTGATACAGCAATGAATAACTGAGATCATTCAAGAATTGTTGAGTGGGGATCAAACTTTGATATACACATTGTACTCGGCTTGTAACTTGTTCTTGTCCATCAATTTTTGTTCATCATTAACATATGTATCTTTTTACGGTTTAAACTGACAGCTATTAAACTTATTAGTACGCAGATATGAAAAGAAGGTGCTTTCTTATATCAAAACAAAGATGGTTGGACCAAATGATACATTTTAGTGGTACTAGAGTCGACGGGCAGGCCAAAAACAACCGTACAATGGTACAAAAAGCCGGCTTCGTGCCCATTTCCAAAAATAGTCTCACGCTTTGGCTCGAGCCGCTCGGCTCTGGCTCTGAGCCAGAGCCGAGCCATTGGTTTTATTTAAAGCTGTGGAGCCATTCATATGGCTCGGCTCTCAACGGCTTGGCTCGAGCCAAATTTTTAGCCGGCTCGAGCCGAGCCGTTGCAACACTACCTGCAAGGGGTAGTAGTAGGGCAAGATGAGTTGCCAAAATTTGAAGGGACAGAGGAAGAAGGGCAAATGGAGCAAGGAGTTGAGGAAGTTGCACATGATGCACTGTCAGCAGCCGAGACAGTGACAGGTGTGCTGGTAAAAAATCCCCTGTACATCAAAGTATTAATTATTTTGATGGAATTGTCCAGTAAATATATTATATTTACTTACTTGTCATCCTCTCCAGAGTTGGTGGCAATGAGTTGAATTAATCTAGAACGAGTGACAATGAGTATCTTGTAGAGTTCCGGAGCAAAAGAGTAGTAAACACCCAGGTTGGACAAAAACAAACTGAATAGATCCATTTGCATTACCATTATTATTGACTTGCATAGACAGTATCTTGTTGCCATTTGTGGTCGTTTCATCTAACCACCAACCCACGGGGTCACTGTCATCCCTTGTCCAAGAAACTTTCACTGGAGAAAAAGTGGTCGGATTCTCGTCACCGAAACTGATTGAAAAACATAGTCCGACAAGAACATGAAGGGATAGGCTGCCATAAACCATCAGTACAGATATACGGTATCATTTCCAAGCTCATGAAGACCCACCTAAAACACAAAGTTCGTAGATTGAGCATGGAAAGTACAGTAACAAAGACAAAAGTCGGTCACTGTGGTTTATATCATTAGCCTATTGATGCAACTCTACACTCAAAATGGAGTCACCTTGGTGTGGCGTGATGGCATCAGTGTAGGAAGGCGAGATCATTAGAGATATGTGTGTACCTGTGGTGCCTTGAGATATCATCGTTGTTATAGGGTGATACTTTTGATTTGCACCGGAAACAATCAGCATGGGCGCAGTGGTTGATCCCGCGCGTATCTAAATATGACAGGAGGTCATAACGTCCCA
>ML179861.1:0-28676 GCA_004369135.1 Dendrothele bispora CBS 962.96 | reverse complement strand
ACCTCAAATATTCTGGTCCACCACTCCAGTTGCCTAAATCTCGACTTGGGACGGTGTATTTTACTTACAATTTTCAGCTTCCGGCGTTTTCCTTGACCGGAGTCACGTGACTGATCCCACGCTCCTCGGTGCCTCCTGGACAACTGCTACGTCTGCTCGTGTATTTATTCATCATCTACATTTTCTAGTAGCTCAAAAAAAAATATCTGAACGATATAAGTTGTTTAAAAATGATAGACTCCACAGAGTCACAAAAAAAAGGGTATCTGTGTATGGTTGGCTAGCGCAACCAAACCACTGCCAACCAATGCGCGCACGCTTAATAAGCCACACGTGGCATTGGTTGGCTTTGCGCAAGACCTCTATTATGTGCAGATAGTTTATACCACAATATCACTCAGATTTGATAGACGTAGCAATGTGTACCAGCAGTTGGGAGCAGCAATACCACAACTTTCTGTGAGTTCTATGTTCTCCTTTCTATGAAATGATTAATCTTAGAATCTGCTAGGCTTTGTACCCTGTTCTCATCATTGTCATACCAGCAGCTGAAAATGCCAAGCCTTCCACCACTGAAGAAATGTCTCTATCACAATCAATTCCATTTGCTTCAGGCCAACTGGGTACCTCTGAAGAACACATGTCAATTAGTCTGACAGATTTTCAGTCCAATGCACCTGAAAATATAACACTGGAAGCAGAGCATGCAGAAGTGAATTCAACTTGACTCATATGCCATAGCATCCCAATTGATGAGGACTATTGTTCTTTCCTAAATATGTTCTCTTTAACTAGAGCTAGGTGCTGTATATACTTGTCTTGAATCTAGTAATACATGCCATCTTAAATTTATACAACACTAATGAAGGGTCTCAATCTGAGAGGAGATTTATTCACTGAATCCTGAGTCCTGACTGATGACAATTTATCTCTGGAAAACAATGATGTATACAAGATAACTTATGAGATGATCTACCCTATAGGCTATAGCAGAAGATTGATCAACATTTTCTCCTCATTAGGTTGTCCATCCTTTGAAAATTTGCTCTCTAGTTACATAAGTAATCATCACATCCATAGCCTTACTAGACACTATATCGAATAGTACTTCGAATTTAACTAGTATCTCACTTGCATTGGCAAATAGACTGTTCTCTTCCCTAGTTTTCCTGTACTGTTATTAACATAATCTTTGACTAACCATGTTTTTCTAAGCATATCATATCAAAACTTAAGTCAGTGATTGAACCGAGTTAGTACTTTCACAATTGCTAAGCATGACTATGGCTCCAGGGCTCAAAAAAAGGAAAGAAAATTCCTCTTGAGGATACAGGAAGGATCATAGTTTAATTATATGTCTCTGGAATAATGATGTGCTAGATAGTAGAGAGATACACACAGTTCTGGTCGACCCATCCCAAATCAGATGAATGATCGGAATTAACTCCTACAATTATGGATGAACAGACATGATGAAAATCACTGAACCATTTATGAGATAGCCCTACTACACAAAAAAGGCAAGGGCACAAATTATCTGATACACTCAGCCCTAAAAGCTGCTCCTAATTATCTGTTTTTACAGTGGTCATATAACTTGGTGGATGATCATCTCCTATCCTTTCACTATCATCAATCCTTTGGACTCTGTTCTGAGGCAAAGGATTCTCATACAAAGGTTGACTAGGAGGCAGCCGTGATGATTTTGTATTACCACGGCTTGTATTTGAGGCTGCACTCAAAGCGAAAGGAGTAACCATATTCCCACTCCTTAGATTCCGGAAGAATCCATTAGAACTATTTGTTGCAGAAGGTTCTGCTGGCCGATCTTCAAGTTGCGTTGGAGTCGGGTGGGAATGGTGATGTCGACAGAATAATATTATGCATGCTGAGACCAAGGATCCAAATATCAAAGCACCCAGTGTCGCTCCAACTATTGCAGGGGTGTTTGAATTGGCAGAAGAAGATTGACTGATTTAAATGAATATAAGTATTTCCGAGATCAAATATAGATGAGATATACCTGCAAGTAGTGTTGCAACGGCTCCGCTCCGCTGGCTCCGCTCCGCTTGGCTCGGCTAAGCATGTTTGGCTCCGATCGAGCCAAATATGTTGTTGGCTCCGGCTTGGCTCGGCTAGCTCTGGCTTAGCCGAAGCTCGAGCCGATTATTTTCCAAAACGGGAATGTTAAATAATTCGCGACGAGCGATGATCCATTCCTCCTTGCCGTCCGTCCTCACTATTAATTCCCGCTGTTCCCCTTCCTTCCCAATGTCTTTAAAATTATTTCCTCACTTTTCAATCAAAAATTTCATCAATTACGTTCACTTGAGCAGTCATTAGTGTATAAAAAATCATAATTCAATAGTATACTTGTTAGTTGAAGTCGGGAATGCCATGTCAATGGTACTACGGACAATCAAACCCCTCTAAGAGACTCAATTAGAAATAAACAATCCTTTATAAATATATAATACAGTTGAAAGTTTACATACAGTAATTTGAACAATGCAAGAGACAGTACTAGCAAATTCATTAATTGAATAATTCTTTCATGAATGTGTTTAAGTCCTCTGGAACCCGTAACTGGTCAGAAAGAATATCCTCTAGATCTGCCATTTCCTCCTCTTCCTTGAACTGTGCAGTGAAATTCAATGCATCTCCCTTTCGTAATGCAAATTTAAGCATTTGAAGTGCTTCAACAAGCTGTGGAGAAAGTTTATTACGGCGATGTGTGATGGTCTCTTTTGCAGAAGAGAACACTCTTTCACAGGGAACTGAAGATCCTTGCAAGGATATAACATTCATTGCCAGTTTGAAAAGAGTTGGATACCGTGTCTGGTTTTCCTGAGACCAAATAATTAATCAGACATCGATTTTTAGATGTAGAATGTAGAATAATAGTGGTATACCTGCCAAAAACTTAGTGTTGTTGTTCCACCTTGAGGGTCGGCAAGATAACGGTTCAATTCTTCTTCAACAGATAGACCATGTTGTGTAGTATTCATTTGCCTACGCCGTCGCTGACCAAATATTGCTTCTGCATTGAAAAGATCTTGTGGCTGTTCACTGATACCAGTACTCTGGACTGAATTGTTAGTCTGTGAAGATCGAGTGCGATATTTCTTGAGCTAATCAGAGCCAAAATTAGTCTGTGAATAGGATTATCAAGAATTATTCACCTTCTTTTCCACCAGTCTTCTGGCTACTTGGAGACTTTCTCCATTGTCATGAAGCTGTTCATAATAATCAAACTTCATATCTGGATTGACCACTGCAAAGTACATGTGTCACCATGCACAATATTGAAAATAATGATAAAACAGACTTACACATAGAGTAAGTGTATGCAGGGATTTTGGCCATTCTACTTTGATAATCCTTGAGTTTTGCAAGACCAGCATTTATTGGATCAATCATTTCTGGAAGCTGATACTTGAGGTCCTCCCATAATCTGATCATTTCTACAAATGATGGCAGGGCATCACATAAGGTTGGTGTTTTCTCTTTTGAAAGTAGTTGTTGATATGCATGTGGAATCTAAAAAATGAACTTAAAAAAATCATTACCACTGATAAATCTTTATATACCGCTAGTACACGCATAAGTTGCCGGAGAATTCTCCAGTCATCATCACTGAGGATGAATTCTGAGAGGTCTCCATAGGCAGAATCAGAGAGAAAATCATGCATATTCTATACAATATTTATGCTCAATTTAGATATTGAAATTTGAAGCATATTTGAACACATACTTTACTCAATAAATCGGCACGTCGTAACATCAATTGGAAAGAAGACCAACGTGTTTTGACATCACGCAACAGTTGGAGTGGCTTTTGATGAGTTATAATAACTGCTTTGGTGAAAGCATCTCGTCGAATCCCAGATTTGCGAATCTGGTGATTCCAAATATCAATAATCATGAATTACTCCAGATGAAAAAAAAATCAAGAAATTCACCTCACGGATTCCACCCCTTACCCTACTTATTGCATCTTCACAAGCACCATTCTCAGCTGTCTCAATCACTGCTTGACATGAGATATTAACCACATGAGGGAAGCATCTTGAAATTAAGATTATTAGAGAAAATTTGAATACTGTAAATTTGTTTAATACCTTAGGTGGTCATTTTCATGACTCCACTCAGAGCTTGGCCACAATTTACGAATTTCTGCTTCAAACTCAACTACCATTGCATCATTTACTGATGCATTATCCATTGTAATGCCACCCAGCTGTGTATCTGTGTTAGAAAATATTCACAAAAATTTTTAATGTAACACACCTTAGTTACAATATCAACACGCTCACAAACAAAGAGGAGAGCTCTTGCCAGATGTTTACCAGTGTGTCTACCTGGTACATGGATAAAACCAATCAGAGCACACTTGAAATCATAGAGGTCCTTTGATCCTTGTACTGTTGTCTTTAATTCTGTCCAGTGTGCAGTAACAGCCATGTAGCCTTTGAGATTGTTGTCAGACCACATATCTTGTGTCAGGGCAATGTCTCCAAGAGCATTCTGAAATCATCCCAATTTTTTCAGTCAATATTCTCAATCAAAAATAATTACTACCCTTACCTTGAGTCTTTCCTTCAAATCTGCAATATATTCATTCCATTTTTGAAGTATACGATTCCTGATTGTTGTCCTTGATGGTATCTGGTCCTCCCTGAGATCCTGCTTCAGCAGAAGAATAAAGTCACGAAATTGCTTGTTCTCAATAGTGTTGATGCTCTGTGTCTCAGATTAGAGAATAATTCTTTTGAATATAAAATTAGATATAACACACCTGATCACCAGCTGCTATGAGATCAACAAGTGCTTCCAAAAATAACTCTTGAGTAAACTGTGGACGAGGTGAGAGTGTATCAGCCTCCACAGAAATGCCTTGATTGAGCAGGTAAGTGTTGTAGTGATGCAGATATCTCCCAACAACCTGAATCTTATAGCTTTGGCAGGCAGCAAACCATTGTTGTGGATGGTTCTTGAGAAAATGCTTTCGCATGTTGTCTGTACTAGTTCGTGAATAATATGTTTGAACAGAATGTTCAGGGTTGATATGCTGCTGGATATGCCTAATAACGAAAAAATTAAGGTGAGCAATGATATTTCAAAGAGTAAAGCACAGTACTTACTTGCAGAACTTGCACTCCAGTGTATCATCCTCCAACTTTGTAAGAAATTTTTTCACATCTTTGGCTCTTTCACTGTCTGCTTTTTTATTCCCAACTCTTCTAGCTGAAGGAGGCCGAGCTGCATGAACACCAAAATTTGGTGTAGTACCATGACGTCGTGGAGTACGCAGAGAAGCTGTAGTGATTTGACGGATAGGAGTTCGTGGGGGACCTGGGTGTGTGGTTTGAGCTTCTGAAATATCTTCGAAATCCGAATTATTGTCATCATCTTCAACATCATTGACTCCAGCAAAATCAAAATTTTCACCCTCAGAATCAGAGCCATGAGTGGGCCTTTGACGAGTAAATGTAACATGGCGTGTATTTGGAGCAGGAACTGAGGTAAAAATCTGATGATCTGGATCAGATGAGACCTGAAGACGAGGCTGTGATCCCTGGGTGAGGGGCCAAAGAGGCACTAAATACAAAAAATTGACAACAACAATATTAACAATAAACATTGAAAAGCTTGAGTAAATACATACTTGCAACTTGAGCATTTGGGTCAATACGAAAAGTAGTCTGTAGAGCACCATTATCGTAGTGTATAGTGTTTAGGTTGGCATCAGTATTGTTCTGATTTTTATGTTGACGAGTAGTAGCATTAGATCCACCTCGGCCTCGACCACGGCCACGGCCACGACTATCAGCAGGATTGGAAGTTAAGCTAGCATCAGAAGTAGAGCTGTCTGGGATGGGAGGTTGTTTTTGTCGAGGCATTTTGCTGAGTTGGGTAGAAGTGATTCATTTTCTTATATATTTGCAGGAAGTCAGACAGAATATGCAAAAGATTTAGTTTCATTATACTGTACATCAGGTTGACATCGGGCTCATTGGGCTAAAATTATATTTCATATCATTCTTGCCACATAAGATACAAGAGACCAATGCTCATTACACTGTTTCATCAGCTTAATATTGGGCTCATCGGGCTGATATTCTGTTTCATATCAGCTCTGCCACAGATGTAAGAGATCAACTTTCATTAGTATTGTACACCATGCTGTCTAGATGTGGAGTAAAGGCTGTAAAGCCTAAGCCTGGTCCAAGATGCAGAGCAAAAAATAGAAACTCATACTGTTCATCAAGTTGATATCGGGCTCATCAGGCTAATATTCTATCTCATATCATTTTTGCTACAGATGCAAGAGATTAAATTTCATTAATATCGGGCACCATGCTGTCTAGATGCATCCAAAGTGGGGATTAAAACCCAAGAGTTCAGGATGCAGAGAAAAAAATGGAAATTCTGCCAGTGGATAGTTGAGTTGGTCAGAAGCTTGTTACAATTCTTATGTATCTCGAGTGCTAAAACCATGCTAGAAGTGAAATTAGGATAAGAAGTTCGAAATTAAATCTACATCAAATCAGGCTGTCATCAGGCTCACCAGGCTTTCAATGATACATGATTCTTTCATTAATATTGTACATGATGCTGTCCCTATGCAAGATGTGGAGTAAAGGGTCCAGGGTGCGCAACCACAATTGCGACAGGCAACTCTGGATAGGGAAAATGAGTAGCAAAATAAAAGTATAAGATTGTAGAAACAAAGAAAGATGACTTATACCATACAGAACAAACCACTTTGTATGAATTTACATGCATACAGCATGTCCTGATACAGCAATGAATAACTGAGATCATTCAAGAATTGTTGAGTGGGGATCAAACTTTGATATACACATTGTACTCGGCTTGTAACTTGTTCTTGTCCATCAATTTTTGTTCATCATTAACATATGTATCTTTTTACGGTTTAAACTGACAGCTATTAAACTTATTAGTACGCAGATATGAAAAGAAGGTGCTTTCTTATATCAAAACAAAGATGGTTGGACCAAATGATACATTTTAGTGGTACTAGAGTCGACGGGCAGGCCAAAAACAACCGTACAATGGTACAAAAAGCCGGCTTCGTGCCCATTTCCGAAGAATCCATTAGAACTATTTGTTGCAGAAGGTTCTGCTGGCGATCTTCAAGTTGCATTGGAGTTGGGTGGGAATGGTGATGTGATTTATATTATGCATGCTGAGAAGGATCCAAATATCAAAGCACCCAGTGTTGCTCCAACTATTGCAGAGGTGTTTGGCTTGGCAGAAGAAGATTGGTTTAACTGAATATAAGTTTCCGAGATTAAATTGCAATACTACCTGCAAGGGGTAGTAGTAGGGCAAGATGAGTTGCCAAAAATTGAAGGGACAGAGGAAGAAGGGCAAATGGAGCAAGGAGTTGAAGAAGTTGCACATGATGCACTGTCAGCAGCTGAGACAGTGACAGGTGTGCTGGTAAAAAATCCCCTGTACATCAAAGTATTAATTATTTTGATGGAATTGTCCAGCAAATATATTAGATTTACTTACTTGTCATCCTCTCCAGAGTTGGTGGCAATGAGTTGAATTAATCTAGAACGAGTGACAATGAGTATCTTGTAGAGTTCCGGAGCAAAAGAGTAGTAGACACCCAGGTTGGACAAAAACAAACTGAATAGATCCATTTGCATTACCATTATTATTGACTTGCATAGACAGTATCTTGTTGCCATTTGTGGTCGTTTCATCTAACCACCAACCCACGGGGTCACTGTCATCCCTTGTCCAAGAAACTTCCACTGGAGAAAAAGTGGTCGGATTCTCGTCACCGAAACTGATTGAAAAACATAGTCCGACAAGAACATGAAGAGATAGGCTGCCATAGACCATCAGTACAGATATGCGGTATCATTTCCAAGCTCATGAAGACCCACCTAAAACACAAAGTTTGCAGATTGAGCATGGAAAGTACAGTAACAAAGACAAAAGTCGGTCACTGTGGTTTATATCATTTAGCCTATTGATGCAACTCTACACTCAAAATGGAGTCACCTTGGTGTGGCGTGATGACATCAGTGTAAGAAGGCGAGATCATTAGAGATATGTGTGTACCTGTGGTGCCTTGAGATACTATCGTTGTCATAGGGTGATACTTTTGATTTGCACCGGAAACGATCAGCATGAGCGCAGTGGTTGATCCCGCGCATATTTGAATATGAAAGGAGGTCATAACGTCCCAACATCTGGCTCTACTGCGAAACATGTCCATCTGAATTCATATTGCTGTTGTAGGTGACTCACCGCTACTCTCCTCATAGGCTGATCGTCGGATTGTCATCTATCTTTATGTTTTGATATGTCTAAACATTCAAAAAAATACTCGACGCGCTGTAAATATAACGACCCACGAACCAATACAAAATACAAAATGCTATGCCAGGGCAAGATCAGCGGAGACACTGCTATGAATACTTAGTAGAGCATATCAACGAAAAGGAGAAATGAAGATGCCGTGGAAAGTGAACATGAAAGGCAACATGATCCCGTTCTCCACATAAACATGATTTTGTTCGAGTTTTAAATAAGCGCACGTTTATGTATGCGGTGATAAAGATAAAAATCGATGATGAACACTGAAGGTTTACAACATCCAGGAAGCGTATTCCGCAATAGAACCTACTGCTATGAAGAAAGGAGAAAGACCCGGGCCCCATGACAGGCTATGGTTGTAGACTGAAAAAATATAAATACGGACGGATTTCATTCTTTGAACTGAGCATTTGCCAGAAAGAATTCAAGGTTTACCAAAGTTTGAGGTAAGTAATACATAAGTAATACTGAACGCACAGGTATCGAGCCGTAGCTGAGACATGCAACAAAAGGAATAAAAAGCCACCTGACAGCACCCTTTAAAAATGACGTTATTCTATGCCGGAGCAATGAACCGAGCACGACCAAAAGAGCTATCGGAATGACGGCGACCCAAGTTACGAGGCCGGAGTTTATAGCGCGTCACCGATCAAATGGAAGTAGGCCATCGCTGCGCATGGCAGGCAGGAGGCCGTACCAAGTGTGCTGAGATAACATAAACGAAGTGACATACTTAAATGATAAGCTCAACTCCGGCCCAGGCATCGTAGAATGCCCACAGTGATGTCGATGGATACTAAAAATAAGGGCCAAATGGGTCTCTGCGTGGAATTGCGCTGAGGACTGCAGTTAGTAAGGAGGAGTCCTCCTGTTTGGATTAGAAGCTTCCGACCTCCTCGGGCCGATAATACAGTTTATATGATGCATGATGGCGTACTTACGCCGCCACGCTTGCGTCATGTGGTGGCCCGATTGACTTCCTAGATGTAGACGAGATTTTCTTGTTTTCACAAGCTGAGACAATGGCTCGGAAAATAAGTTGAGCTTTTCCCTGGAAACAAGTAGGTATCAGAATGAGGATTCACGGAGCTGTCTCTAAGCATACGGGTTTGGGAGCATGAGGGTGCGGTCCAATGCCAAAACTTACTGTGAAAAGCTGTACAACTGTAGGACCCATCTCCGGTGAGTAGTTCCGGGCAATCCCAGAGCCGTGAACGGATGAGTTCGGTAGCTCGAATCTCGAGCACGACCATCGGGTGAGGTAGAACGAAGAAGCAATGAAGAATCTATCTCAGTGTCTGACGTGTTCAATTTGTCCAAATTCGTCACATTAATACATCACTCCAGGTCAATAGCCTACTCTATGTAAAATAAGCATTGGTTCCTTCGACTGTTCCACTGGCACCGGCACTGGTAGTAACGGCGGATTACTTATATACAAAACGGTACATGGTTCCATCCACCATTAGGCAAGAAGTAGACATGAAGTATAAATGGGGAACTGGAGAGTCATTCGTATTGCGCATGCACAAACTCAAATCGAAGTCGCTCTAATTGATCTCGGGAACTACAATGCTTCTTACTTGGTGAAATAGGAAATGAGCGCTTGACACCAGCCTGCTATCAACACGGGATGTATACATTACAAAGGGTAATGAATGCATCTGGAAGCTCGGGAGCTGGAAGCCCCTCCCTGTACGGACCGAGATTCAAATAGAGAAAGAAATCAGAATCGTCTTCATCTATCATCTAACACCCTTGAACAGATAGACGCTTGAGATACAGTTACATTCGGGTAGCCTGATCCGTGCACTACTGACTCCTTAGACATCGGTCTGAGACTATTGCCCCACTTATTCAACTTCAATTTCTCCCGGTGTCTTGATCGTTGTATGCGCGGCGCGCCCTGCGTACTTGATTACTTTTTGGTCAAAGATTGACCATACTGAATTTCCTTTCTGGTTTTTTGGTCTTAGGGGTTCTTGTTACAAGTCGGGTTCTAGATCAGAACGTGCGCAATGGTTTATGCCGGAATAAGGACGGATAAGGACGAACCTCAAGCTTTGATCAATGGGTAGTGATGATGATTCCGTATGAATGGTGGAACTACCGGAGTTTCAATTTCGCCGGGCAAACGCTGAGCGCTGCAAGCTCGAAAGTTGAAAGTAAGGGTATATGGGGAAAGATATCGACAGCAAAATCATTTCTTCCGGCCTTTCTAGAAATCACAATTTTTTGATCTAGCTTAGTTTATAAGTTATTAGGGAACAGCATGGGTATGGCGGGTTTGCACGGGTTGCGGGTATGGGTATGATGGTCCTCTGTGATTTCAACCCGAGCAAACTCATACCTAATACCTATGTGCAACCCTAAAACCTTACAGGTAGTAGCATGCTATCTTGAGATGGCTGAGTCCCCGACTCTCTCCCAGGGAAGGGCCTTGTCCCCCTGAGAAACATTCCCAAACTCCACGCCATCTAGTCTGCTCTATCGGCAAATCCCGTTGCAAAATAAATGGCCTGCCCAGATTGCACGGGAACTCAAGAGTCCGAGACATGGTCCGGGACACTGTCCGGGACTTGAGTACGAGACAGAGTACGGGACATCCATAGGTAGTCCAAAATATATCACTATGACTTTATACATGTGCTGTAGAGGTGTAAACTTGTAATACAGAGCTCGAGAGCTTTGAGCAGATGCTCGAGTGAGACAAACAAAGGCCAAAGCCAAACAACGTGTCTTAAACTACAGCAATGTGTACAGTTTATGTGCGGATTAAGACAAGTCGCTTCAGCTCCGATACCTTAGAACTCCGATAGTGGGGCTTCGAATTGAATCTTCAAGTGGATGTAAATACTAAAAATTGAACTGACTAAAGGAAGGAAAAAGATATAATTATTATACATACTATTGTATGTCGGAGATTTTGTTCTCAAAGCATCAAAAGCTCACATCTTTCTGCCTAACACAACACTAATGAAAGAAAAGATCATAGGATGTGCCATTTCCCAGTCTAGTACTTATTGAAAATTCGTCATACTATTTCATATCGTTGCAATAGTGCTGATATAAATAGATCACATGTGCAACATCTCGGCGAGAGAGGCTCTTTTGCAAACCCATGCAACTGCACGGGTAATTGGCCATGAAAGCTAGTACTGTAATACTTACCCTGCAATATCCCATTATCCGTACCGTACCCTACAGTGTCTCGTACCGCTGTTATCATGTCTCGGACCGTATATACCTGTCCCGTACCTACGTCCCGTACCTATGTCTCGGACAGTGTCCCGTACTCCTGAGTTCCCGTGTGTTCTCGGCCTGCCGGTGTGCTCCAAACTTGTTGACTCGTTCTCACGTTCCCTTTCCTTTCTACACCCCTTGCGCGTCTCCGTCGAAAACAAGCATTATGTCTATGCCTGTCCAGTCTGTTGGTTCTAAGTATACCCGCACGTAGTGAGTGCTCAGTAGACTTTGTTGTGCATTACCTTATCTTTTTTCTTTCTAGCCTGCCGTCACCATGGCTGTTTCTTACATATGCTCATGCCGATCCCAGACTTGCACTTCGTCTGTCCATCGGGTGCAATGGACTCGTGGAAAGATGTCGCCGGGCTTTTGGTTGAGGCTTTATGTGACAGATTGGACAAAAGTGATCTTGTCGTGCACTGTTTCGTAACTCCAAAGGTTCGTACACGAACATAGGATCTAATCTCGACTAACCTGATCACTCTCAAAGAATACAATTGTTACCCTTACCGCTGTTAATTCCGTTTCTCCCGTCCAGTTAGTCGCAAGTAAAAATCATCATCCTATCCTTTTTTGTTGCGGTCGCTGCATTGTTTTTGATTTGGTATCCACTCGCTTTTGATGTAGTTGGGGTATTGTTTTCAACTTGCTATTCACGCTGCTTGTACCAGATTTGGTCACCTTACCAAATTTCACTTGTGGTGTGTCGGTGTCCATTTAAGCTCAAAGTAGCGTTGTTTCTCAACGGTGTTCCTTCTCTCGAGTGTATACGTGTTGCTGTGACTATGGAGAGTTATAATTTAGGATCTCTGTAACACTATTGAGAGGACAATTTAGAGTCTCGAGATCATTGTTGAGTTGTGAATTTGTATTGACGTATCGTAGGGAAGTCCACGATTTGTTATCCGCCGCTTGTCGGCTTCCCCCCCTCCACTCATAAGAGCAAGAAATGGTCATGCCACTGACTCGCCATCGTTGATTATCTGATAAGATTTTGTGCGCGGGACGCCCTATAAATACCAGACTAGGTGGTTCCCATGTTATTCGAAAGATGCAAGATTTCAGCGTTTTTCTTATTTTTGGCTGACACTGTAGTAACATCAATTAGGGAATAGAGGTTATCAATAGTGTGTATTCTTGACGTTATTCTTAGGTGGTCAGCCTCCTGATAAAACATAGTACGGCCTCGTACTTGCCATGCGCAAGCAATTGGCATGGCTCATTTTATTCGATACCATATCAGACAGAGATGCTACCGGTAGATGTTTTAGTATCAAGATCTTTCATTACCAACGTCTCTCTGTCAATCCTCACTTCACCTCCATATTTGACATCAAACTGCCTGTTATCGGTACTAATGTTCATGGCTTGGGTTCCAGGGTTTGTGTCAATGACATTGTTACTTCGAATACCTGTGGCAGAGATATGCCATGAATCAGCGACGGTACTAATGTTCCGAAGGTGATTGCGGGCATTGAGTGTAGCAAGGAAGCTATTGATGTAAACTATTGGGGTTAAGGAAAAAGATAAATGGAAGATGAATCAGTATTCTATGCTAATCATAAGGAATGGATGTCAATGAAGGGATACATACCTTGGGGTGTGACGAATTCAATGACCATAGCCCAGACGGAATTAGGCTTGGCAATCAGCTGAATATTGTAAAGTTCAACGATCTTTTATTTCGATTGCAAAAGGGAAAAAAAACATACGAAAATGGTCTGAACAATAACAACAAAACTGGTGTAGACTTGTCAGCTTATTCGATTGAAAAAACCAGGTAGATACAAACGTAGTCAGAACAAAACGTTCCATTGCATAGATCATCAATGTCTTAATAAGCTTGAGCGATTGGCTGAAGCTAGTTCGTGAATCAATCAAGACGATACAGAGTGCAACTGCAGTAAGGGTATCCGAAAGCACTCGGATGACGAATAGAGGCACCATGGCATCATACACCATCTCATGAAGCTTGGGGATTTGCCAGAGGCTGAACAGTCTGTAGGAAAGGTCTGTTGATGAAAGGCACGATCGGTGAATGCGCCTACAATCCGACTTGAAATAAGTGCTCACAGATACCAAACACTATGTATACAGGGATTGTCAGTTCAAATGACAATTCCACGAAGAAAATTTAAGCCAACTCACCAACTTGACCCAAGATAAGGACGCCCAACGTAGAAGTGATGATCAAACGCCACTTTTTTCTAGTTACTGAAGTAGGGGAAAAATCACTTCAACAACACAATGCCCCAAATCCATGTTTACTGTACGCACGAAAATACAGCGTTCGGGCAAAGAACCTATATGGATACTTCAGAACGTAGTGAGAGCAAGTTAGAAGTGTGCTCTTACACTTGAATACAGAAGCATAAGACCACCCCAGCAGTCACAGCCGTCTGTTCACTGTAAGTCACCTACTGCAGAAAGCTTCCACTTTGCCACTTACATAGTTGGACCTGATGAAAAATCGATCGGTATTTCACCAAAATAAAATTTACTGCACTTACCATTCTCCATCAATCAAAGAGAGCGGATTACTATAGCTTAGAACCTGGCGTGAGCCATAAATTATAAGTTAGTGACCAAGTGTAATGGAGGATCGCAGGTAATTGGAACGCACAACGTAATGGTAAATTGTGTGGCAAACTGAAATAAAGACGGGTTTGAGTGGAGGTTGGGTGTAGCAGTCTGTTATCAAGCGCACCAGATATTGCATGTACGGTCGACATTAACCTGTCAACAATGAAAAGGACGGTCAGTACTACATAGTAACATGGGTATTGTAGACGCGAAAAGTTACCAGACAAAGCCGACCTAAAATTGAATGTTGATCATTAGTCTGGAATGATTGGAATATAGAAAAATTCAAGCACCAATGCTTTCATAACGAGACTGTCCCTTGCGTAGTTTATGAAGTACATATATGTCTGTTCCGTCAAACAGTTAGATCATCTTGCTACAAAATCTTTATAGTTCTTACTTGGAGAATTGCAAAGCCATAAAAAACCATCATGATCATACAACAGACGAGACCTGAGCCTGGAGAAAAGAATCAAAGACAGAGTGTGGTAAGCCCAAGGCTAGAACAACAGACTCAAAGACTCACCATAGGTATTGTTGAAGGTGCTTTGGTCAACAGGCGAAACACGGTCTGGAGTGAGACTGGCCAAAGACATTTTTTATGGGTCTGGTCTCGGAGCCGAGGTAGGGACACTTCTGTCAGATATATAAGACTTTGTCACTTCGTCAGTCAACAAAAACGGATAGATTGGCAGAGACTCAACATCAGGTCATATGTTCCTTCTTCGTGTACAGATTGGAGATCTTCTACAGTCCTGTGGGATCAGCCAAAAGGTTTGATAGTGCAGATATGTTATTGATGGGAAGCTCTGGTATACATCCCGCGCCCAGAAGGTCTGATATCAAGATGTGGTAACAAATTGGCCTCGGGGACAATACGAAGACGGAGTATAGTTGAGCCTTTTGCATTGATATCTGCACCCGACTTACTATTTGTTTGTATTTGCTTCTCCGGGGCTAGCCATCGTGATTAGTGAAGTGTTTTAGTAAGACTTGATGAAGCTTTCCTCCCTTCCACCGTTGTGTTCTTGGCCTAGTCCACATACCACGAAAGATCTCTCTACACTTCTGCCTACTGCACTGCTCCGTATGAAATGAGTTTTCGTGCGCTGCACCCTTCACCCAGGCACGGGAGAGACAAATACAAACAAATAGTGAACAATTTTTTCCATCGAGTGCAAAAGGCAATATGTATGATCCAATATCTTGTTTCTTGATAAGTTTTTGAAACATCTCCAACTGACTGATCTCAGCTGGTTCTATGGGGTACTTTGATATGCTCCTGTACTGCCAGGGCCCAGTATACTACTGATTCCCTTCACTCAGGGATATCTCCAGACTCCGGCCCATTGTTCCATCCCTCTATGTTAAGCAGTACTTATCAGAGTTTTGATTGTATCCGAAGTCCAGTAACTAACTCCGACTATCTCCATCTTTAGTTCTTCCTCTTGTTTCTGATTTCCATTCTGTTTCATTAACGCCTCTTATATCCTATGTGCGACTCCTTTAGGATTTATTTGTGGGACCTTTCTGGGAAACAGAAATAGGGAAGGGTAGTGAGTTCTAATTTATGGCAAAAACTTGGAGATCGGAAGATAACAAAAAACTAGCAACGGAAAAACTGTACAACGTGACGGGAACCTTGCAAAAAAAATACTGATCCGACCATGGTACAACTACACAGAACAATCAAGAAAAAACACCTCGAATATGATGCGAAAGAAAAGGAAAGCAAATCGAATTAGTAAGAGCCATGACCCGATAGTCTCGAGAATGAAGCGAAATTGTGTACACCGCTCGCTGCGTTGTTGATGCGTTCTTTGACGGACCATGTGCTTTTATCATTAGCGTTTGGTCCGGCCGGGTGAGAAGCGGTGAGAAATAAGGAAGGAGTAAGGTAAGTAGATGATGTTGGACGAACATGGATAGAGACACATCGAAAGAGGGGGAAGAATAAAGAAAGGAAAACATAGGTCAGCCAAAGTGCCATGCAAATGAAAATAAAGAAGCCCAGCTCGAGAAGGGGGACCCAGACTTACACGTCATAGGAGCGATTAATCTCCGTAAATCAAATGCATTCGGCTCTTGCAGTTCTTGGAGACTGTGGCTCAGATGCTAATTCAAAACAAGGAAGTTTTGCTTGTTCTCAATACGTTCTGAATTAGTACTAGTACTGTAGTTCTTTTACTCAGTTATCATTTTCTCAAAACGCCATCAAAAAAGGATGATATGCTATTGTATACTCAAGGGCTTATGTTGGTTTTGACCGATTATACAATGTCGGTGAAATCTTGCATCTTTTCGATAACATGGGAACCACCCAAGTTTGTGTAAGTCTCATCTCAAGGATCATAATACATTATTTACTTCGTTAGCTGCAGCTTTTATCTTGAGCTAGTCATCACATTATCACATTCCAGAGTTATAGGTGAGATTCAGCATTTTCCTTATTTTTATAACAACCGACTATAACTGACTATAATTTGTTATACTCAACAGCGTCATTTTTGCGATCGGCACCGCGGCCACCAGTACAGCGGCGACGGTGCCAGTGTGGACTTTACCACCCTAAATTGGATGCCGCTACTATGTATATGAACCCGAGTCAATGTGTAGTAAGTGGGCCAGAAGCACTGGATTGCTGCCGCACTATCGATCTCTGTTTACCTTGTACTTATGTATATGGGCCCGAGTCAATGTGTAGCAAGTGGCCCAGAAGCCCTGGATTGCTGCCGCACTATCGATCCCTGTTTATCTTGGAGTGTCAGTCTATTTTCGGATAACTGGTGAGAAAAGACATGTTGGCCATTTCTGTTCTCGAAATTTGATGCTTGTTTCACTGGTAAAACGGGTCCAGAATTTTGTAGCTCGGCACAAGACCCCACCATCTAAGGTTCTGTAAAAGAATAGAACGCATCTGCAACGCGGAATTTTGAGTTCTTTTCTTTAGCACAAAACAATCCAATCTATTTAGGCCCTACCTGAAAAATCTTTACGAATGTCAAATCCGAGCTATGGTTCATGCAGCCCGTTTTTTATTAGCCCCAGTTCCAATTTTCATTAGCTCCATTTAGTGTTGCCACGGCTCGGCGCAGCCCGGTTCAGCTCAGCTTTTCATGGCTTTACCCAAATTTGGCTGGCTCCGGAAGCCGAGCCATATTTAAACGGCTCGGCTCCATGAAAGCCAGCTGGCTTACGGCTTGATTTACGGCTTTCGACAAATTTAGACTGAAATTATACTACAGTGTTTCTACGCTCATACAAGCCCTTCCAGGAAAGCGGATAAATCTACTGGTATGCGAGTTTTCTCCTCTATCAACTTTTCTAAGATTTCTGCTTCATCCTTCTTACTCATTCCGTCAGTAAAGCTCAATCCCATACCGTGCTTGATGCTGAACTTAAGCATTTGCAAAGCCTCCATGATCTCGGGGCTGAGGCGGTTACGACGTGGAGTTGTATCTTCCTTGCTATCAGAAAAAACACGCTCGCAAGGGACAGCGGAGGCTTGAATAGGTAGTAAATCCATGGCTAATGAATAAATTGTTGGGAAACGGTTCGCATTTATCTGTAGCAAGATTAAATTCACATACACAAAAGTTGCGTTACCACTTACCTGCCAGTAATTGATAAGTCCGGAACAAGGGCTCTCATCAAGTAAATATGCATCTACTTCTGCAACAATCGTGCGGGAGACTACAGGTTGATAAAACATGTCAAGGCCCAAAATATTATCGGCATTCAAGTTGTCTCGGGCAGAGGGGTTTACCGGTTGTTGAGGTGTTCCGAGTCCTCCTGGTGCATGGTATGGCTTCAGCTAATCAATAATGTATGAGTAAGCTGATGAAAAAAATAAAAAACATGATTTCTACCGCATTGATGAAGAAGTCTTTCACTTTCTGTACATCATTAGGTGCATGTATCCGGTGCCAACCAAGTTTCATCCTTGGATTGATGACTGAAAAAAATTAATGTGATGCTACAGCACCAGAATGTCTAATAACTTACACATAGCAAGGGTATATGCCGGAACAGTGTCAATTTGGAGACGTTCGGTATAGGATTCCAATTTGTCGATACCAGCTTGAACAAGCCGTCGCATTACTGGTATCTCGTTTTGTAAGGCCTTCCATCGTGCAATAATTGCCTCGAATGACGGAATTGCTCCGCTCAGGGTCGGTGTCTTTTCCGCCGAAAGCTTCTGCTGGAATGCATGGGGTACCTTGATAACTTCGTGAATCAAAAGATTTAAAAGTACAAGACAATGATACGAACCTCAAGGACTCGTCGATATAAATCAAGAGTGTCCCAATCAGAATCTTCAAGCCGGTACTTTTCGAGCTCTCGAAATCGCTGAGATGCCAAAAAGCGTTCGATAGCCTATTGACAATCAAATCAGTAACTGAACAAAACACATTAACGATATAACAAACTTCGCGCAACGTAATTGCACGGTCAATCATCAAAAATGTGGATGACCATCGCGTGGAAACATCACGGAGAAGCTGTAGATCCTTCTGTCCAAGGGTTTCTAGAATTTCGGAGAAAAGTTGTCGACGGAGAGATGAGGAGCGGATCTAGAAAAATTGTAAGTATTCAGAGCTACAAGAACTCCAAAGAAAAGATGTACTCCTCGAACTAGTGCACGAATCGATGCAATCACATCATGGCCGGAAATATCGGGATCAAATTCTTCAGCATCATCAGCAGCATAATCAATATTGGTAACAGCGTCGATAACCGCTTTGCAAGATAAGTTCACAATGTGGGGAAAACATCTTTGAATAAGAAAATGAGAGCAGTTAGTCGCAATAAGCAAATAACAAAACTAATGAACTACCTGATATGATTTTTTAAAGCAGAAAAAGGTATACCTCTAGACCGAAGTAGCCGTGCTAGAGCGGTCATAAACGTATCATTATTTTTGGCGTTATCGAGGGTGATCCAACCCAACTGAATAAGTTTAATATCAGAGTAGTCAGAATGAAATCATGGAGACTTACTTTTGAAGTAATAGACACTCGGTCAATCACATGGAGAAAAGCATTCGCAAGATGTTCACCGGTATGACTACCAGGAATCTGCACAAACCCAATAAGTTCAGCCCTCAAGTCAAGTACAGTCTGTGCACCCATTTCCGTTACAACAACCTTTACAGAAATCCAATGACTAGTAACAGCCATATAAGGTGTCAGATTGGGATCAGACCAACAATCCATAGTCATTGATATCTTTCCTGCTGCATTCTAAGGTTGAAATATACATTAATTATTGTTCAAGTAATGAACAAAGATCATACCTGAAGTTCCTTCGCAAGTTCATCGAGATATTGATGCCATATTTCGAGTATACGTTTTCGGATGTGTGTGCGATGAGGAATGTCTTCATCTTTGAGCTCCTCCCGAAGCATGAGAAAGATTTTCCGGAGTCGAGGACTTTCAATAGCGTTGATGGACTTTAAAACGACACTATCAATGATCATCCAGTGAATAATGGTAAATGTTTACCTGGCTATCTCCAACGATCCACTCACAAATGGCATCGAGGAATGCTTCAGATGAAAATGCGCACCGGGAACCATTGAGATTTTCAGAAGTGGAAGTTTGTGTCGACCGGCCCTGTTGCTGTCGGTAAGCATTTGCCTTGATCAGGGCAGATTTCGCGGTAATGGGATAGCCGAGGTGATCACAAGCGTCGACCCAAGGTCCAAGGTGTGTGTCGTAGAGATGTTTGCGTAACTGTCCACTGGCAGTGGTAAACTTGAAGCGGCCCCGTGTCGTTGCTTTCTGCGGATCAGTGAGCCTGTAAAATGTGAGAATGTGAGCCGAGAGCTAAATAACTAATACACTTTACGTACAGGCAAAATTTACAACGCCTATGTACACTGTCACCCTCATCGCTATAAAACTCATAACAGTCTTTTGTCGATCCTCTGTGATTGGAGTCTTGTGATGCATTGGTTTCCGATGTAGATGGTGGAGGAGGTTGTCGAGAAAATGGGTCATCTGAGGCCATTGATGATTGAGATGAGCGTGGCTGTGACTGTGACTGTCGACTTGGTGCACGGTTGATGCTATGAGGTCCAGCTCGGGGACTCATGAGCGATGGCACTGCAACTGCATGTAAACGCTCGTCGAGTGATGGTGAGGATGGGGAGTGAGGTGGTGTTGTGTAGTCCGGAAATTCTTGCCGAGTTAGTTGAGGAGTTGAAGGCCGAGAAATTGCTTCATCGAATGGTGGTGGATTTTGAGAGGACCCAGCTTGAGCGGTTGTAGCATGACCACTACGGCTGCCACGACCACCACGACCACCACGACCACGGGGGAGTGGTGTCGGACTAGTAGGTTCTGCATGTATAATTATTAGATTGACAGAACTAAACACAAACATCTACTCTTACCTGTGGCAGCGGTGTTTCGTTTGTTGCGGACCATGAGGGAAGGAAGAATGGCAACCCCACCACCTCAGGTCCCCAACTGGAAGGGTTATAAACTCCAAAATATTCCGTCATGACCCTACACATCGAGACACGAGCATCTAGGGTAAAAACAACTGAATGTGAATGAAAATGTGCGAGGAATGCAGAGAAAATAATCACCGGTGAACCATCTACATTCTAAGGGTCTTCCAGCCTCCATTTTCCATCGTGCAACGTGTTCCAAGCTCAAATGTGTGATATACTAGAAAAAGAAATGTCATGACCATACTCTCTCGGTTGAGAGGTAAACTTTCACACCCACCAAGCTGAGTCTGGACATGGTAGTAATACCAGAGATCCCTGGGAGGGCCATAACCAATCACTAGAGCCTACAGGGCTCATGAAGAGCAAAAGATACGTTGCGGAGTGCCCAACACGGGGGGGAGGAAGAGAAGAACATGGCGGTTTGTTAAAAACAACAGCCTTGACCTAATTGAGCGAAAAGCTGTAGCTCAACCGGCTCGGAACCGGTGCGAGCTATTTTGAACAGCTCAGAAGCCGTTGAAGCCGTTGAACCATAATGATGGTAGCTTGGCTCCAAAATGACTCAGCGCGGCTGATGAGCCGTAGCTGGCCGAGCCGTGGCAACACTAGCTCCATTCCCGTTCTTTCCAGTTGGGCCAATGTTTTCATGCGTTGCGGATGCGGTCTAATGTCTTTTAACAATATTGATGTGTTCAAAAGCCTAGCTAGGCCTAATCAAATTTATTCGAAATTACTGTACCATTCCGATCATCAAGCACCATTTTCAAAAACCTCGCCATTATTTTAAATATTTTTCTTTTGACTTTAGACCATATCTGCAACGCGGGTTTTTGGCCGTTGTTTTTCATTGAGGAAGGTTATAGATTTATCTAGGCCCCACCTCAAAATCTTTGAGTGGGCCGGATGGTTGACCAAACATCATGATAATTTTTCATTAGCCCATTGTCGTTTGTCTGTAGCTCCATTATTCTTTGACATTTTGGAGCTTAGAAAAATCTGCGTTGCAGATATGGTCTTTTGTGAGATTTATCAAAGAAAATGAAAAAATGACGATTTTTGAGTGAAATGGTACAGTTGTTCCAACTGTCTCTTGTAAGTTGTGCCCGGGTCATCCAAATTTCAGAGGATGGGGTAAAGTATACAAAAATGAAACATTTCTAACCAAATACAGAGGTCAAATATTCGACTGCGAATGCGTCCTAATGACTCGAATTCAAAGATCAAAGGTTCGTTACATCACTTCATCTATGTATTACATTCTGGATCTGTTTGTGGAATCTTAAACTAAGATAACAGTCAAACATCTTAGTTCTAGTACCCTGGTTACCACAGCTTTGGCCTCACATTCATTAATAGGCTGAGTACATATGTCAGTGAGACGGAACCAGATAGGTTGATTACGAGGCCGAATTTATGAGGTCTCGTTCTTACTTAACTGCTCTCGCGCTGTGGCTGTGCCCATTCCCAATGTTATCTCCATTGGGAACCTATCACATTCTCAGTCTTCCGGCCTCGTACCTGCCACGCGCAGCGATGGCCCACTTCTATTTCATATGGAAGTACGACGTTGTTTTTTGGACAAAAAAACATTATTCCCAAGTGTGTTGGGTGCAAGTTTCATATTGTTTCATATTATATCCCATCTTATATATGCTTGTTTAAACTATTCTAAGTGCTATGCAGTACAAATGCCAGTCTTGTTGATGTGCATATTTGATTAGTAAGTCCATTTGTTCCATTTCTCAATTATCCCTGAAGTAAAACTGCAAAATCCAATACTGGTTAAGTAGTGGCCTGAGTTCAGAGTAACCACAAGGTAAGGTGAGGAGTTTGAAGGGCAGGATGCCTGGAGGCTCGGAAAGTGATGCCGGCCTTGAATTATACACGGATAGTATATGGCACGTCGGGCATGTTCCAACACTGGCTGTCCGGCCCGTTACCTTGGGTCTCTAAGTATTAAGATGTGGGCCATTGTTGCGCATGGCAAATACGAGGCCAAACTGTAAAGACAGAGAGTCAATTAACTGATCTTTGTCATTTTTAATGATGAAATCCTGGATACTTACCTTGCAAACAACCGAAAAATTGATGTTCAGAAGTGTAAGTACTTACTCTGACTCAGTAATCTTATGAACCTATACTCATGCTAAATTTCAAGAACCATAAACTTTGCACTACTTATTGTAGTTCTTCTAAATTCAATCTTTCGCAGTGTCTCGAAATGGAGAATCTTCACAGATTCTTGGGCATCTCGGGCATGTCATTTGACCGGCACGTGCGGCAGTGCAGAGTAATATTTTCGGAAATCGCAATAATGAGTATCAACCTCTACCATGGTTCAGACTTAGGAGGAGTAAGTATTTTATCTTCATACGTTTCAACGGAGAACAGAAAGGAATACAAGATGTGGCTAGTCTGCGCTATAGACGTGGTAAAGTAGACAAAATTAGATTCGTTGCTCGCTTTATGACTCACGAACATGAAAGTGCATGTCCGAGGAGCAGACATAGGGTTAACTATCTGCTAATCCAAGAATGAGCATGGAGCTCGTGTCTATTAAGTCATAGACTCATAGCCGTTGGACACTGGATTACGACCTGCCTGACTCATAAAAGGTCAATTTTAAGTATATACATGCATGTAAATCATGATTGTAATGGATGTCGATCAACCAGCATTCCTATTTAGGCTGTGGATTTGTCTAGATCCATCGATAACTCAAGAGATATGTATGCAAGCATGACTACATGATGACTCCCTCGGAGAAACCATGACTCATAAGAATGGCGTCTAATTTTGAAAGGACCATACACCAGCTATAGCATTAATTCGAAGCTCTCGCAACGTTCAAGTGCATTTACCCTATGATGTATAGCTGCACATCAAAGTGCTTTCCGGAAGCCGGGTGTTCATTTTTTGGACCTTAAACCTGTTAATAGACTCGTCCTCCTCCTCTGAATTATCTTTGTAAGTATGACACGCGTCTCGTCGGCACGACTTTGGTTGCTGAGTTTTCTATTTATATGTGTAGTGCTTAGGGGATAACTGTGCACCGGCTTATCTTTTCCGAGTCGGGGTCGTTGGAAGTTGTGAAGAAGTTAGCTGATAAAGCGAGTGTATATATAAGTATATGGATGTGTCAGAAAGATTTGAACCCTCCCTCGGGCTCTCGGAAAAGTGAATCATGTTTTTTCAAACGTCTCTTTTGCAAATCCCAAGTTGCTTCTCAAGTTCGAAAACGCAAAATAATGAGTTCTTTCGAACACGAGGCGCTAGGCGGAATGCCTGAGGGGGATTTTTCGAGAGTGTCTGATGAGTCTGATTATGATCCTAAGTGCTATAATTCATGGGTCTCTGATTCAAACTTGAGGCGCACATCCCCGAACCGCCACCAACAGAGTTTAACCGCTTCTATATATTAGTAACACATGAACTTACAAAGCGTCTGTACCTATAGTCGCTGGAGAATCATTACCGAGGGAGTTGATGACACTTGAAGGGATCCACGCAAGTAAAAAAGGGCTGTTTTCTGAACGACAGATTGATTTCAATGGAACTAAGGTGTGCCCGTTCCGATGGGAAGTTTTAGGAAGAAAGCCCGGCAATGTCGATACATACATACTTACAAAGGACAGGTGGAAAGATGACGCATATACTTCTTGCTATTTTTCCGATGCGGGCGTCATTACAAAACAGTTTGGAAAGGGCAGATGTGAAAAGAAAGTTACTAGGTTCAGGACCTTTGAATCACACACGCGGAGATGAATGGACCCTACGTAGATGGCTTACCAGCCATGGCCAGTTCCGGCCAGGGTGCTGTGTTGATAGTGGGTGGATGGAACGCACGAGTCAGCTTGAAAAGATGATCCTCGATGCCGTATGAGCCTCGTGGCCGCAGAGAACTGAATTAAAAAATGAATTAGCCCGCGAAGTGCCTGGCGGGAAAAATGCTCGGCATCGGCCTTTATGGAAAAGACCGGCAACTTTCAACCGCTTGAACTCTAAAAATGAATATACAAAAGGCCTCGTTCCTCCGAACCAGTCACGATTTTCTCTTTCTCTTTCTTTTTTGCTGACCTCACACATTGGACGATGGCTGCTCCCATTTCACTCCCAAGTATACAGGAAATGTTCCCTGGTATGTTTTTTCATTCCTATTTCTCCAAAAATTCAAGTATTTTTTAAAGACCATCTTATGGACCTCGGGCCCCAAATCATGAAGTCGAAGTCACATCATCAACGATACCCTAATGAACGATCAACAGAGACTAAGAAAGCAGATTACTCATTCGACCTCCTCCGTTCTGATCCTTCCTCGTCATCACTCGAACACATCGCTTCCAGCGCTAAACCTATTCCTCGAGTGGCAAGTGCAACTCACAGCTGGCGAAACGTCGACCATTCGGAGTCTATAGTGACCGGTTCTATACCCGAATTTCGTGTTGTCGTCACCCCTGCTCATCGCCGTTCTTCTTCCTCTTCGGTTGCTGTACCTCAGGCCAGTTCATCTCGGACGTCCTCTTCCTCGAGCTCGAATTCCAGTCTTGACAAGGCACCACGCGACAGCGACGTTCTGTCGACACCTTCAACTTCTCCCGTTTCTGCGTCCGAACAGCTATTGGCTGAGGGAGGAGGAGATCCTTCTGAAGAAGATGACTCGGAGAAGAGACATGTTTGCAAGCTGTGTAATAAACGGTTCAACAGACCTAGTAGTCTACGTATACACATGAACACGCATACAGGCGCTACTCGTGAGTTTCACCACTTGTTTTCCTGCTCTCGATCATCTTTACTGACGAGGCAACTCGCTATTCTTTTTCCCTTTTACCCGTTCCCGTTTTAATCTTTCTCCAGCCTTCCGTTGTCCATACCCGGGCTGTGGTCGAGAATTCAACGTCAACTCCAACATGCGTCGACATTATCGTAACCACAACAACAAAGGCACCGACAACAAGATGAACAACAATAACACCGATAACAATAACAATACCAACAGTACTGGCAGTCACGTCAACATGAGCAATGCTACTGCCACCTCATCGACATCGATCAGTACCGCAGTTTCCCAGTTATCAGTCCCTGTGAACCTATTTGGGCACCCTACACCTCCATCTCCCAGGCGGACGACCCAACAATTACCTACAGTCCGATCACCCTCCTCATCTTCATCGTCACGGTCCGAGTTGGGGTCGGAAGAGTCGATCTCTCCTCTTCTCGGTTTAACAGCATTAGCGGCTTCTTCAATAGCTTCCATTGGGTCGGTCAGATCGTCAACACCAACAACAACTTCCGCAGTTACTCGTACCTCAGATCCAGAGTTAATCACAAGGGACTCCGACAATTCGACTACGGGGGTAGGAGTAGGAGGGGAAAAAGGAGAAGAACGAGAACAAGAGGAGGCGGAGGAAGAGGATAACCATTCAAGTTTATCGAGCTCGGTTCAACGTATACGTACCAAGAGGCGACGTCTTGACCAACCACGTTCTTCCGTTTCTTGGGAGTTGGACAGCAAGGAAGGCTTCCTTATCCTTAGACATGACGTTCCTCTTCATCCTATTCTCGGTTCAAGCCTTCATTACAGCTCTAGATCGAGTGGTGCGAGTACTAGCTCCTGTCATTCGGGTACTGGTGCTAGTGATGCTCTTGGTATTGCTTCTAGTTCAGAGCCAGTGGCGGCAAGCAAAACTGGTACATTGCCAGTGTCGCGTAAAGAGCCGGGAGGAGGAGGATTAGGGGAGGTGTCAAGTCAGACTCGGAGTCTAGCTCGAAAGAGAAGTAACGATAATGGCTTTAGCGTAGAAAGAAGGAGGAAAAGGAGGAGGAAACTTGAACTCGTTATACCCGAGGAGGATCGTCGTTCAACAAGCTCGACTATGTCTTTGACTACTACCTCGCGCTCCAGCTCTGCCGAGGCTCTTTCAAATACGTGTCCGAGGTCGGATAATTTTCAAAGTTCAGGTTCCGAATGTAAATCATCAACGACGAGGAGCGTGATACCGTCGATTGGTAGTGTTGTTTCCTTTTCTGCGCCGACGCTTGACCTTCAAGTTGACACTTCTACTACTCCCTCCGCTTCTTCTTCTGCTTCTTCTTGCACTTCACCGTCTGCTACACCCTGTGATATGCGAGGAGGGTCTGCTTCTATATCCGCTTCTTCCTCTTCGTCTTCTCCCTCGTCTTCTTCTACGTCCCTGGATCTAGAAAGAAGCTCAGGCTCATCAAACCCATGCTCAAACTTTAAGAACTCGGACTCGAGTCTAGCCTCATCCCCGGTTTCATTAAAGTCGACCCTGAAGATAGACTTGGTTGGTACTCTTCCTCGGATTGATGAAGAGAGAGAAGTACTTCGACAGAGAAGAGAAGAAGCAGAGGTAGAAAGAGAGGAGAAGGATTCTATTGGGATGATGGACGTGGACGTTGACTTGAGCGACTCGGACAATGATGACGTGGAAAGTATGAGACGGGTTTCGACTTCTGATTATCTGTATGGACCGTATACGACTCGTTCGTCTGCTGAGGAGGAGTCATTGTCGTGTCGGTATTCATATGGTTATGAGAAGTTTAGACTTCAACCCGTTGGGAGTCGGAGTTCTACCTCGTTGGCAGTGGGCTCAACTAACTCGAATCTTTGCCTTGGTTCAAACTCTGCTTCGACGCTGTTTGCTTCTGTCACTAGTAGTGGAAGGAAAGCTACTGCTTCTACTACTACTGGTGATGGTACTTATTCCTCACTACGATCCTCAACAATCCGGACAATGTCCAGTTTTTCGAGATCTACGATGGCGACGAAGGCAGTGTGTTCTGCGAGTTGAACTGCTTGTCGCTATGTACATGTATATGCTTATGCGTTTGAATAGGTTTGAGGAAGAGTACTAGTGGAGCGGGCACGGAGTGCGTATATGTGGTTGTTATCATTCATTGATGGTGCATTTTGTATGAGTTACTTTACTATATGGTTTATATTAACGCTGGGTAGATTGTTCGTCGTGTTTTTTGTGTGATTATTGTATAGTGTCGTTGACTGGTGATCGCAGCATTGGTAGAAGCAGTTAATGGTGATAGCCGTAGGACCAGAAGGAGGAAACTCGAAAAAAATAAACTCGGAGCTAAGGATTGCTGACTTTGGATAGGGAGTGTGTAAGTACGTACACACACTCAGTAACAACTATAGAAAGTGCTGATATTTGTTGTACTCATACACCTTGTATACTATCGGCGGTCCTTCGAGACGTGACCGATTTAATCTCCTGGTAAGATCAGAAATTCTCATGTTCGCGGTGAATGGCTTGAACTTCGAAAGGATAAATACGTACTGGATTGATACCTAGCTACTGTTCAGATTTAGGCTAAGCGGAACGCCGGATTTTTTGTCTGAGCGATCCTCGAGCGCTTGAACGTTCGTGTCAGATTACACAACCCATCTGCCAGTGAACGTCACATTAATCTCGTTACTGTTAACACCAAAAGTGGGGGAAAAACGCTTGGAAGTTGGCACAACGGGTCGATATTCTAGCAGATCTTAACCGAGCATTTTACGTCCAAAGAGGTACCTCCGTCCATTCATGACCACCTTCTGCTATGGTTGAAAAGCCTGTTCCATGAATCGTTGAAAATCTCTTTTCAGCGTCCATTTCACCATACACGTGGTATCTGTGTGGAAGATTCTTCTGCTTACGATGGCTTACATGCAAAGCGAAATTCTCGGAAGGAATGCATTAATGAGCTGACATGGGCCAATAATTTCAATTATAACGCTCGACTGGTAAGTAGTGATATCGATGAAGTCCGTGCATAATGGGGAAACATGTCAAAACCGATCCAAAGCTTTCTTACATTCATCCCTTCATCCCCGCAAATCACATACCAGATATAGCGTCTGGAGGATCGTCTTTCCTGACATTCCAACGGCCACAGTCAAATACACCCCGCGAATCATCGACTCGATCAAATGATGCAGTGGCGTGACGCTGATCAGTTCCTCTGAATCGGGTGCTGTGTCTCTGTTGAGCTTACAGCTTGTATG
>ML179860.1:0-43633 GCA_004369135.1 Dendrothele bispora CBS 962.96 | reverse complement strand
CAATAACCGTCCATTACCTGCCAGTCTCCGACCTTGTTCTCTCTTCTATTACTGCGTCCCATTCCAATAACAGTCCGATGTAAGTACATTCTCTTCGTACCGTTTGGTATTTTACCATGCACTGACGGACGATCATGGACTCGGAGGGAAGCGAAAGACATCGAGGAGTCAGAGGAGGGGAGCAGCTGACTGATGATGAGATTGATGGAAATGATTTATAGGAATTGAAGGGGAAAAAAAGGAGAAGATCGGTACGGATATCAATCTGAGGTGAGCATCTCACTTCAATATTCGCATTGTTGCAAATCATGTATGGGATGATAACTGCCGGGGCCATATGACGCTTCGAGTGTTCAATGAGATGCTAGGAAGCTGGTTAGTCTATGTCCGGCTATTATTAGTAGTGTACTACGTTGAACATTGCGTCAACCTGATTCTCTTTTGGTGGTTTCGTTCTCTTCACATTTTCAGTGCTAACTGCCTGGGCTAATCTTTCTTTGCGGCTCTTGTATGAGCTGTCATCTTGTGTGATGCGACTATATTTTGTTCTTCCTCAAATATTTTCTCTTTAGCCAGAGATAGATACTGTATCTATTGATCAAATATCTGCAGCTAGTAATTTACATGCAACGCTCACGTATTGTCACTGAGAGGAAACATATACTCAAATTGAACACCAGTGCCAGTGGCCGATGATAAATGATTTTTTGGATCCTTTCAGTCTCGACCAGCAGCAATACAGAAACCCGAAATTAAATACTTGTCAAACGGACCCACTCACCCACCGCCTAAGAAATAGAGCTATTAAAGACAAGCCCTCACAAATTCGGCCTCGTAACAAGCGTTGTAAACTGCTAGTTTTGATTACCACTCCCTAATAAATACATGTGGAACAAGATGTCGATGTCAATCGTGCCTTCTGAACTATATTAATCATTGCTTCCAAAAAAAAGCTGTTTTTACGCATGCGCAGGAAAGTGGGCCGTATTTTTAACTTGATAGACCCAGTGTCGGTCCGCAACGTCTCGAAAAGCCGTCCACCATCTCGTTGATTATGAAAAGAACATGGAAGGAGACATTCAGGTGTGTGGCGAAGTAAACCGTAGACGCGTGACCAAGTTTCTTGAGTGGTTGAATATCCCCCCGGGCCGCTGCAGTCAGACGAGCCCGAAATTTAGTCCCGTGGTCCTTGAGCTCAACGAATCATACGTATTGTTAGTCACGCGACGACCCCAGTTGGCTGAAAGTACACCGACCGGCAACGACACAGTTGTTTAAAAAGACCTTAACCTGATTGTGACTCCTTGAACCCCCTCAACATCAACAAAAAAGAAAATCGACCGTAAAGTTGTTACTAATGCGACTGACGGTTGAACTCCTCACTCTCGCTCTTCTCTCCGTACTCCTTCGGACCACTCTCGCGCTCTCCCCTCGCTTCCTTCCTTGCCAGATTCAAAAACCAGCGGGAACTTCAGCATTGGAAGGATGTCCAGCCGGAACCATATTCGTCACACAAGACGGGAGCGATCCTGAAGGGAATTTCAGTACTATTCAAGCGGCCGTTGAATCGCTGTGAGCTCTCGACATAAACTACTGAATATATGACGAGAACCTGAAATATTGTCTCACGATAGTCCAGATGAAGGAGAAGCTTTTATACTAATCGCAGAGGGACAATACAACGAAGCCGTGAATGTTACAAGGTCTGGGCCATTGACTCTCCTCGTAAGCAATTCTTTCTCTCAATTTGAGCCCAGACTGAACAAACGATGCTTTTCTCTCTCTTTATTTTAGGGCCAACTTCCATCCAACCTCTCGTCTTCCGCGTCCTCCCCGTTCTACCCCTCCGATGCAAATGCCAACTCGACTCTGCCCAAAAATCTCGTCACGGTGTTCGACAACCAATTCGTCCACACTGGCCAAGATGACGCTACTTCAGCCGTTCTCAGCGTCGCACCGAATTTTGCTGGAGCTTTGATCGGTGCTGGACCTACCGGCGCACCATTACAACCGGTGTTTGGTAATGTCGATTTTAAGGCTTATAATATTGATTGGGAGAATAGAGCAGTAAGTTCTTAATTTGTCGATTTTCTAGGAAGAAATTAAAATCATGTACAATTAGGCGAATTTTGCGATCTCTCAGGCCCTCGTAACGGACATATCGTATGCGAACGCGTCGTTCTATGGATGTTCGTTCGCGAGTTTTCAAGATACGTGGTATACAGGAAGGAATGCGAGTACGTTTGTAGTGGATAGCGTTATATACGGACAGACGGACTGTGAGTCTCCCCTAGTTAACTTCAACACCAAGCTTTTTGACGAACATGAGTTTTGTGCTAACATCCATGCAACGTAGACCTATTCGGTTTTGGTACCGCGTAAGCTACTCTTTAACCTTATTTGCCGAGGGTCGGATTTGATGTTGAACATGGAACTTTCTCTGATCTATTTAGCTGGTTCCAAAACATCATCTTAGCAAACCGCGCTTGTGGCGGAGGAATCGTCGCTTGGAAGGGCACCAATCTAACGGACGCACCCGGGAATAGATATGGCGCATATATAGCAGATTCCAGAATTATCAGAGTGAGTTTGTACTGTCAAACATCGTAAACTCACATACTGACCGGGGCCGTTCGCCCTTGTTTGATTGGATTCAAACTCGAATTGAAACCTGGCCGCTACATGTATACAGTCTCCCGATGCAAACGCTTCCGTGACGTTGGACTGTTTCTTAGGTCGGCCTTGGAATGACCTCGCCGTGACAGTATTCTTGAACGCGTTTATGGAAAACATCATTCAGCCTGCAGGGTGGACGCCTTTCAATAGCGACAGGTAAGCTCGAGAAGCTGTGAAGTCGGCCATCGGCTAATCAACTCGCCATTTCTGTATTACAGGCCAGTTATTATGAATACTACGTTCTATGCCGAGTTCAATTCAACGGGCCCAGGCGGAAACACGAGTGAAAGGATTCCACTCGAGCACATTCTCACTGCGCAGGAGGCTGGAAACTTCACAATTGAGAAGGTCTTTTTGGAACATCCAGAATGGGTGGATTTTGACTATTTGTTTTGAGTTTCCATCCCGATGACCTGGTAGTGGTCCGGATCTGTGATCGTTGTTGTAAGTCAGATCAAAATAGTACGGTCGACCTCTCTCAAGGCATGTAGTAAGCCTGTCCAATGGAAGCAGAAGTACAATTTAAACAGTTCAGCGAACAGTGTCGGTAGTCTCAAAAGCTATCCCAACTACTTATTGCGAGCGCAGCGAGCAATTACATCTTCACATGAGCTCCCGGTCAACTTTTGTTTGTTATTGTTTACAAATGTCCGTTGCAGAATGGTGAATCGCGCGTTCGCCGTTTACAACAGCGAGCAGCGCTTCCAATCCTTACTCTATCTCTCTAATTTTGCAATATATGCACTTCAAACCCATTCTACGCGTGATTATCAAATTTGAGCTGTATACGTGGTCTGCTTGGTAGGTTTTTGGAATCTCAGGTATATTTCACTGGAGCAGGCTGAGGGTGTGCATAGATTGCCTATAGGTGCGTTACCGTCCGTTTATTGTTGAAAAAAATGCACTAACGTCCTCTCTATTCCTTCTCCTCCATGCCATCCATCCTTAGTGTCCCCCGCCAAACGCTGCATTGCCTCAAGTGTTCAACTCCTCTCCCTCGACACAACGACACTTTAAATGGACAAACTTCTCATATCCTCTGTACACCCTGCTTCCGCCAAGCGACAGTTGGCGAACCACCTTCAAGTGCCCAAACTGCAAACCTTATTCTGCACATACCCCGCCGTCGAAGATGTCTTACGTGTAATATTGCCCAACCCGAATCTCATTTCCGAAATATAGCTGGTCACTCCGATCACGACTCGTGCAAATCATGTCGACGCGTCCAAGGTATGAAGAAATGCGCGCTCTGTTTAAAGCTGCGCAGTCGCAGATTTTATCCTGACGACCCAATCTCGTCCTTCCCTGAGCGATGTTCCAAGTGCCGGAAGAAGAACAAATGCGGGAGATGCTCTAAGATCCTGCGCTTCCAACACTTTGTTCCTGTCAGCCTCGTCACAAAATACGAGCAATCTGGCCTCACACCTGAAATCTTTTCCAAGCTGACCAAATCATGCGATAAATGTAGAGCTAGCGCAACGCAACGCAATGCTCGAAAAAGGACACAGGCCGAAGCTGCTGGTATGTGACAAGACTATATGCATTTTTTCTGTCTTTCAAGTGTCCGGAATAGGCCAACATTGGTGCACTACATGTCAGAGTGCTGTGTCCAGGGAAGACTGTCGCGACGAGACCGGGAACATACATCTCACCTGCAACAAGTGTCGTACACGGGTTCAAAACACCAGGAGATGGGTGAATGTCCAGATGATACCCGACGAGGACGTTCCTCCTCCTCAAGACGACGCCGAAGGCGTCGAAAGCCTCGATTCTGACCCATACGATGCGATATTCGGCGATGGGAGTGACATGATGGAAATCGACATGCCCGAGGATTCCTCCATCGACGACAAGACCCGCCACGCGATTAACAAGTTCAGGCAAGCGGAGGACGCGTTAAAGCTGGAATCTTGCTCGCAATGTCTCGAAAACCGGTGGAACTCAGATGTGAAAGATGGGGAATGTCGTCGCTGTCGTCACGACAAGAGCGATACAAAACCGTGGAGCAAAGGGAATAACGTTTGTCCATGTACGTGGTCCTGGCTTCTTCTATGTATCCCGCTGACCATAACCAGCTCTGAAAACAATTGCTCTCACAGGTTTAACCGAACTGGAGGAGCAGATGATATCACTTAATCTTTCTGTGATGTCTGTGCGGTACACGAAAGGACAGCAATACTCGTACAAGGACCATGTCTGTAACTTTCTGCATGATATAACCAACACAGTCACCAAGCTTCCCCGACTTCCAGAAGAGTGTGAAATTGTCATCATTCGCCAAGCCAGTGTTGACATGGCCCAGCACGTTGACTTCATTGTCCGTCGGCAAAAAGTCATTGACGCTTTACGTGACAAGATACAAAACGATCCTGGTTATGCCGACATCACTCTAGATGACCCCGAGACACAACAGCGACTGAATGAATTGCCTGTCTGTGGTTCTATGGCAGACCGAATTCCCACCGTCACTACCCAAAATGGTGTTGCAGCCTCAAATACAGGTCCGAATCAAGATGACGATGAAGACGGTGCCGAGAATGAGGTCGAACCCACTGGTGTCCTTAACCTTGGGAATGGGGGTTCTGATGAGCTCACTGCGATTCGTGAACAGACAGAGCCCATACGCCGGTGTGGTAACGTCCAATATGACCCCCCAATCATCGTGAGTCCTTTCCCAATCAAACGTAGCTGTCTTTCTCATTTAGTTTTCTAAAAGGTCAACACCATCGACAAAACCAATCCGATCAACGAATCTACACCTGGATATATATCCAAGTGCTTCCCCACCCTTTTCCCTGACGGTACTGCCGATTTTCATCAACCCCGTATTCACAAGGTCTCTCTGGGCGATTACTTCACTCACCTCATGAACTACCATGATCATCGCTTCGCTAGTCATCGTCGCTTCCCGTGGTTGGCTTTCAACACCATTCAGCGACTCCGAGCCCATGGTCGATCCAAAGTCTACATCAATCAGGCACATGATGCCGGAAAACTCACTGCTGGTGAGATCCGGGAGTTATTGGAGCAGGGCGACCACACCATTGCGAACTCGATGATGCGCTACGGTGCAAGTCTTCGTGGTACTCGTGCATACTGGAGTGCTCGTCGTTCTGAGTTGACTGATGCCATCAACGTCCTCGGTTCGCCTCATGCTTTCTTCACCTTGAGTGCAGCAGATCTCCAATGGCGCAGTCTTTACAAACACATGCCCAGCCAAGAAGATATGCTGCCATTTGATGATCCCAAAGCCCAGAGTCAGCGACGACAATATCTGAAGCGGAACCCACACATTGCTGCTTCTTATCTTGACGAGCGGGTTAAATTATTTATGAAGCATGTCATTGGGCCGGTTTTTGGAGTCAAACACTACTGGTATCGGTATGAGTGGCAGGAGCGCGGGAGCGGTCATGTACATGGTTTCCTTTGGCTAAACGACGCACCCAATCCGGACGACATTGACTGGAGCAAACTCAAAAGTCCTGACGCTATTATCTCCGATGATCAGGAAGAGAAGATCAAACACTTTACTTCCTATTGGTCCACAAAAATCTCAGCATGGGTTCCTTTTCCTCTCGCACCAGACGAAAATCTCGTGCCTCCCCATCCCTGCTCTGTTGATCCCACTTCTCTCAAGTACGATAAAGCCGAGCTCTCCAAGCTGTTGAACTGGGTGCAACGGCATAAGATATGCAGTAGCTATTGCCTCCGGCGCCGAAAGGTGCCGGGTCAAGCTGATCCTGAGCAATACTGTCGTTTCGAATTTCCGAAGGAACTGCGAAATGAGGCTGGCTTTGCTACCGATAGCAAGAATCGGGTCCATTTCGAACCACGAAGGAATGATGCGCTGGTTAATTCGTACAACCCTGCGTTGTCTCTCGGTTGGCTTGCCAATACCGACATCAAACCAGTCCTGAGCAAGGCAGCCGCCCTTCAGTAAGTTGTGTATTCTGTTGGTAATACTATTGCTCAAGCAGGGGGTTTTACTAGATATATATCAAAATACGCTACAAAGGCAGAGTCAAATTGCCCGTCGTTCCCTCTTATGCTCTCCGAACTCGCCTCTCACCAAGAGAATGAAACCTCGTCACGATCTCTGTGTCAGAAGCTGCTTAACAAGATGATCGGCAAACGCAGTTACTCGGCACAGGAAACTGCGCATCTTCTTCTCGGGATTCCATTAGTCCGTTCCACGTTCTCATTCAAATCGCTCAACCTCGTGAAAGATGGTGCTATGCGTGAAATACAGGTTCCCGATGCCGAAGGCATCGTGGAACCGGATCAACTGCTCACTGGATCTTCCTGGATGCAACGATACATGGAACGTGCCCCCGATCTTGAGGACAAGTCTATACACGAGCTTTGGTCCAAGTACCACTGGAACGACAAAAAGTGGAAGCCAAATCGGGAAACGACTACCGTCATTGTCAGGATATTCCCTCGGCGTTCTCCCAACCCTGATGATGACCAATATGAGGATTATTGTCGCGTCAAGATCCTCACTCATCATCCTTTCCGTGACCTAGGACAGCTCATTGCGGGACCTAATGACTCTACTCGTACCTGGGAAGCGCTTTACGTGGAATGCCAAGACAATGGTCACGAGCATCCAAAAGATACGCTTCGCGATTGGAAGGATGAGGCTCAACCTGGGGAAGAAGACGAGGATGAGGACGAGGTTGTTTTAGAGGACATCCAACATTATGCACCAGAGGATTGGATGATTTACCAACAGCTTATGGTATCGAGGATCTTGGAAACCGCCCTCTCGACGAAGGTCTCATTCCTGATGACGCATATAACCACTGGGAGAACCTCAACAAAGTTGCCGATTATATTCAGACAGCCAGGAAAGAATCTGGTGATGGTGATCTGGATTGGGATGAACCAGTTGATTTGGCAACTATTGCCGATGAACAGAAAGTATGTTGATTTCTCTGACTAGACATTGTTTTCAATGATCTATCTATCCTACAGGTCATACTTGAGTTGTATGTCAACACATATACTCAAATTCTTCAGGGCGGAAATCCAAACCAACTGCTTCTCAACATCGACGGCACCGCTGGCTGTGGGAAGACATATACAATTAGGGTCATATGTCAGGAGCTTCGGCGAATGGCCACTGAAAATGCCCGTCCTGATCCAATACGAGTCCTCGCTCCTTCAGGAGTAGCAGCCCTAAACATTCATGGATCCACGCTACATTCTGCCCTGTCCATACCTGCCAATAACTCAGCTCTGAACCCACTCACCGGTAAATGTCTAACTCGGCTTCAACAGTATTGGAAAGGTGTGCACTTCGTCATTATTGATGAAAAATCGATGATGGGACAACGTCTGTTCGCACGTGTGGATTCTCGCCTTCGCCAGGCTCAGCCTTTGGAGTCAACGACCATGCTTGGAGGTTTCCATGTAGCAATTGTTGGTGACTTTGCACAACTCCCTCCTGTAAAGGACCGGCCTCTCTTTGCTCGACCTGCGGAAGAAGACACTGATCTGGGGAAGCTTAGCCGAGATGGACATACCCTTTATCAAGCTTTTACTCACAGCCTTCGTCTCCAGGTGGTCAGGCGTCAACAAGGAAATTCGCCCGAACAAGTACAATTTCGTTCCCTTCTCAAGAATGCTTTGTCTGGCGGGCTTACACAACAAGATTGGACTCTACTACTTACGTGCTGCAAGCAGAATCTCTCAACTGACCTTCAAGACACTCTCTCTGATGCTGTTCAACTCTACACAACTGTAGAAGAAGCTTTTAACTCAAACCACAAAGAACTTGTTGCTCTCAATAGACCTTGTGCTCGTATTCTTGCCAAGAACGATGGACGGAATTCCAAAAAGGCTCCTTCTGAAGACTGCGGTGGACTTGAAAATGAGATAGTGCTCGCACGAGGCGCAAAAGTGATGGTGACCCGGAACTTGTGGCAGAACAAGGGTCACTACCGCTTTCGTCTCGTCCACTCTGTTTCTTTCCATTGACACCCTTATCTATAGGTTTAGTCAACGGAACTATTGGATACATTGCCGACATCATTTGGGCACCTGGCGCTGTTCGTTCCGACCTTCCTCTTGCTGTCCTGATCGAATGCAAAACCTACACTGGTCCTAGTATCTGGCGAACCGAACCCCGTGAAGATTTTCCTCAAGGTGTACCTATAGTACCAATTCTGGTCCTCAAACAAAACTTTGAATACAATGGTCGTCATTGCAGCAGAATGCAAGTTCCACTCCGCCTTGCTTGGGCTGTCACTGTGCACAAGTCTCAAGGTCTTACAATGTCAAAGGTTCAGATTGGTTTGGGCAAAAAGGAGTTCTGTATTGGCTTGACTTTTGTTGCGTTGTCGAGGGTGAAAGATTTAGGTGGTTTGATGATTCTTGATAGTCTGGATTACTCTCGTGTCAAAAATCTTGGTGGTGCAGCTCTTAATGAGCGGAAAGCAGACTTTATTCGTAGATATAGTACTACACAATGATAAATTCTCTATTTTAATTGTTACGCATGCCTACGGGCATGCTTCAAATCCTTAAGACTAGCACTAAGCATTAACTAACGCTACTAGCATATGCGTAGCGAGCAAAACGGGCCGTGTATGGTGTATATTTCTCTCCGCGAAGCGGAGACAGCGGAGGAGCGAAGCGACGACGCTTGGGGCGAAGCCCCCCCAGCGACGGAGGAGGGTCTGAAGCCTGAGGTTAGGATGCTCGCGTAGTGAGCCTATCCGCGGCGTCAGGCGAAAGGCCCGGATCCTAGCTGGTAGGGATCCTTTTAGGCCTGGTATGCAGATAACATAGACCAGACACACGTCTAGACGATTACTAAACGTATGCGCCTGGAGACTCAAACCTGGTCTACAAACAGGCCCCTGCTAGTTTTTCAAACTGCGCTACTAGATGAAAGATTGGACAGAACAGGCTCCGGATAAGGGAGGATGGTGCGGATAAATATGAATTCCTCAATTACTGTATCATTTCATTCGATTCGCTTGTCACACGTCACGCGAGACTAGAAATTTGCGAAATTTCGGACCTGTTCGCAGTCACGGTGGTTCAGGTACAAAATTTTCGGACCAACATTGTCACACAAAACTTCCAAAAAGGGTAATATTTCGCAAATTTTGTGAAATTTTTCGCTCTGTCACGGCTCACGCTATGCTTTTGGCGAAAAAAAATTTCGTTTCACTGGTCACGGTCACGCGGGGGTGGCGAATCGAATGAAATGATACAGTATTACTTAGTAACCCGGATACGAGTTCTCCGTCCTTCCTAACCCAAAAGCTTACTGGTTTGGTAGCGAGCGTCGGATTTTGCCTTCGTAGTTGATGTTTCGATGTGGAAAAATCTGATCCATTAAGTAGGTCGCGGGTTACATCAAACACTGGAAAAGTTCCAGAGGATAGCATTTAACTTACAAGGCCTCCCGAGCAGTGGATTCATGACCAAACCTCAGTCTTGAAGGGGCAACAGAGCCAGAATAAATTTATACTTGATGTCAAATTGAAATACTTAAGGGTAGAACAAGATACACAGAATGTATATGTGAACCGTGCATTGTGTAGGTTTGACACTGAATAAGCAGCTCATCGCAAAAGAGGGGTGATCGTAAACAAAGACAGAATAAAGATATCAACGTGTACAATACATCATGATACCACCTTGACAACAGTAGACCACTTCCAGATATTTTCATCATTCTGGTGTGGATACCAAATTCTCCGAAAATGTTCTAAGACGAGGTATCGAAGTAATATCACGATCATCGGGGGTTGTTTTTGTAGAATCCAGGGAGGAGGAGAAAGCTAGATAACAAGTGTGATCAGGCTATACTCATCATTGGCAGAGGTGAGTCAAATCAAACGTACGCATTTCTTGATCAAGGGTTCCAAAGCTGGTGTTTATAGTTGTTAGATGAAACTCCGGCTCTGGCTCTGGGGATGACATCGATGAACCAGAAGATGTGGTAGTATTGTTGTTCTGTTCAGAATGATTCCTGCGGCGATCGTTGAGGTTGAACAGCTAAAAAAGACCCATTTGATTTTGCATAGGTGGTTAACTAAGTACTTATGAGGAGACAGGAATTCAAAAGCTCTACCATTGACATAGACTCAATGCGAGCCAAGAAAAATGGTAGACTCAAATTCACTATGGTACAAATCAATAGTAAGAGAGAATTTTAGTGACATGCATCACCGAAAACTTAACGTGTAGTTCGAAATGTAGAACAGGACTTACGATTGCTTCCCATATCTGAGGAAAATAATGCTATCGCGAGCATGACTATTTTCAGGATTGCTGTCAATGTTCCAGTACTGATGGCTCTGCGTAGGACTTGTTTGACTTTCCTGTAGAAATCAATGAACAAGAGGTACATTCTAGTGACAAATGCTGTAGCTTACTTACTGTTTAATATCTTCCCTAAAACTATCTTTGATCATTGGCTTGAGCAGCATGACCAGTGCGATGGCAAGAGATACATCTGTTATACCACATGACACCAGTGATGTACTGGACAAAGCATATAAAATCCAAATGTGTTTGGAAGATAATTGAATGTATTTCTTACGTGCCAAGAATCAGTATTATGTATGAGCCTTGTGCCTCAAGGGGTCTGACAGCGTATATTATGCCACATCCGAACCCAGCGATTATCTGGTACAGTTCTTTGTTAGACGGGTCACGGCATAAACAAAAGTAATAAGTCTTGATATGAGACTTACCCCAATAGTGAACAGACAAGTAAGCACGACAATGAAATACCATCGTTGACATCTAAACCAGAATCAAATCAGTGTTTCAGCCAATATAGTAGACTGGACAGAACTCTATGTTTCATTGTTTCATTTGACAATAATATAGATAGTATACTCAAAGGTTTTTGACTTGAAAATATTTTTTCCCTTACAAAAGTGACACTTACAGAACCCAGCAACGACGAAACAAAAAGAGTTGAACGAAAATGATACTAATACCCATGGATATAGCAGCTACTGAGAATGCGCGTGCTGACCCTGGTGTGAACAGAAGTGAGACTAGAGGAAGAGGATTCTGAGCAGGGAGAAAAGCTATACTGATTGCGCTTCTGCTGCACAGTAAATAATATAGATCAATCATTCAGCTATCGCACTCCAATGATCTATGGTGTAGATTAGTACTTACCTTGTCAGGGCTGAGGACGAGACCGATACAGCTGATAAATTTAATTTGAGTCATTTTAGCTATAGAATGAAAGACGATTAGGGACATATGCAACTTACACGCAAAATATCTCTCTGTATTAAAATACACCCAAGTATACAATGCAGCCATGCAAATAACATCAGCAAAAAAAACTACAGCTACCCATGATTTGAGTAGCCTGGAGTCCCTTCGATACCGACTGAAATATTTCGCGACCTGGTCCATTTATAAGGTGGGCTTTAGTCAAAAAATGAAAGTTATACTATACCTCATAAACTTCATAGGCAAAAAGAAAGGTGTTGCCCCAGGATGTTAGAATTGGTACTCTTGAGCTTGATTTGAAAATAGCACGGATTAGAAGATAGTAACATAGCACTTACCCCACCTGATGTGCAAACAAACTCATGTGAGCTATTAAGTGGATGAGTGTTAGTGGGCAAAGTGGTTGAGCCAACTGATGTGGGTTTATATAAGTACTTACATGCTCAGTTCACTAGAACACATGGAGCTATGGAGATCGATACGGAACTTCCCGCACCTTACTATGTATTGTTTGAGGGAGGATGTATTAGCAACTCATCGGAAACCTTCGTATAGCCGACATTTTCTGACGCCCTTGCATTGATTTACTGACACTTCCGGTTCGATATTGAGTAAGAATAGATTATAATGTTAAAGTTCAGCTCATGGCAACAGTCTGGCTTCCTCTCATTAATTCAGAAAGGTGCTAGAAACTCAAACCTGCGACTGATTTCATTCGTAATGACATTACATGATCTCAATAGTTGTCAATGATGAGAATTTCTTGATGGGCGGAACACGCTGTTAGCTTTACTGGACACAGTATACAATAAATCTATGGGAGCCGCGATCGGTGTATAGACGTGCACTGCGGCGCTGACAGCGAAGTCGGAATGTCACGCGGTCGATCGGTGTCCTGGTCGTATACCACGGTAGGCGTCCGAAACCTTAAATTTTTAAATCTTACAATTATACAGGAGTTAACAGAACGGTAGTTCAAGACCGACAACATATCAAGGCAGTTTATGGAAGGGTTTGTCAAGTAAGTATATGAATTTCAACCATATATGCATATCTTATGTTGATGTTCCATAGTACTTACCTGAGCCACTTATTAAAGTAAATCCGCAATGGGAATACTGGCCGTTTTTAAGCTCAACTCCATTGCAATCTACTTTTGTATGGAAAGTGGGGTTCTCCAAAACTCCTGTGTTCAGTTCTTGGATCTTGTCCAGTTAATAGACTCCTCCTTCTCCTCCTCTCCACTTGTTGTAGATGCAAATAGACAGGTGCATGGTTTAGCAAACAGTGTTTCAGTATTAAAAAAAAGAGAAATTGAAACAGTAATGCATCTTTTTTCCAAAACCTCTTGCTATTTCATATACGAGAGTGAAGTAAAGTTGAACATTTCGGTGAGTCATATATGTATATCAACTTTCGGGTTGCCAAACATCAGAGCCATCATGCTCCAAGTTATCAGATGGCAACACCTTGCCTAGGTTGTGCAGCCTTACCACCGCTGTTGTATTTATGGTAGGTTTCTTCTGATTTCTGTAGCTTGGTGCCTCGTGGTCGGCGACCTCTCTTCGTGTTCATGTCCATTTTGAAACGTAGATAGAAAAGGCCCGATGATGAAACTTGAAGAGCGCTATGCATATGTAACAACTTCAAATCCTAGCAGTAACAGTCAAACTTCTCAAAAGTTACGATTGTCTAGGGACACTACATAAAAAATTCTGAAAAAAAAAAAACTTATACGATCAGAGATACCATACTAGTAATACGATTGTATATAGAAATATATTCATAGGCAACGGGAATTTGTCTTGTGATGACCTGAATGAAATGTTTCCTGAGGTTGAGACTCGTTTCTGTGTTCGAGCTTCATGTCAGTCACCGCTAACTGAACCAGACTAAGATAATTTGGATTTAGATTATATGTAATGATGATAGAATCCGTCATTCAAGTTTCATAATGAAACGTAGTATCGGACATGTAGAAGATTTTTAGAGAACTAGATGTATAAATTTAAATCATGACTTTAGTCACACGATAAGAACCCATCTCTAGTGCAGAACGCGCGTCTCGGCCGGCAATTATGAGGACTTACAGTTCGAATCGCAGATGGGTAATATATAAAAGATTATAATTGACCAAGAAGCGCCGGTAGATCACCAATGGAAAGGAAAACAGAGACAAAACAAAAGTTGGCTTTTTCTGACAAATTATGTGTACGCAGGCAAGGACTTTAAATAATAGTAAATATGGTCACTTCTAGAACAGCATGCGCATATGTAACTGAAAAGATCCTTCGTTGGCCCTATATTTATTGCTGTTCGGGTGGAAGAGCATTATATGCGGGGCACAGTGCCTCCCACTCAGGAGAAGGGTTAACGAGAGCACGAGTGCCCTCAGGGTCGTTGAGCATGACCGATCCAAGACCGGCCTGCATATGCCAGAAAATGTGGCAATGGAAGAAGAAGGGTCCTGGTTTGTCTAGGACGAAACGAACGATTGTACCGGTAGCACCAGCGCCGATAGTCTATGGATGATGACAGAAAGTGCGTTTGTCAGAATATACTTCAGATAATAGAAACTTGGGAATCGAGTACTTACGTCGCGACGGATGGGGTTCTCGGTATTGGTCTCATTGGAAGAGGTGGATTTGATGACCCAGAAGTTCATCTAGATATATTTGTTAGATCAACAGTCGCGAGAGTGAGTGTAGATCAGGGAACATACTCCGTGCAAGTGGAAAGCTAGTGCGAATAAAGGATATAAGCCGGTTTCCATTACTGAGTGATTGATAGGTACTCACGATGTTCATCATCATCATCGCTTGGAGGGAATTCAACTTGAACAACGGATCCAGGAGGGAAGACGAAAGTGTTCTCGTTCTCATCAAAGTCAGTCTCGTCGCTGGCGCCTTCCAAAACGCTGAGAAGAGTGGGAGTCTTCGGTGCAATGTATTGAACACCGTTGATATGCCAGAGAGCTTGACCAGAGACCTAGAGTTAATAGACATATCAGTGAGTTTACGTTCAAGACAGATGTCATTTCAATCACTGACGACTTCGAGAACGAAGGACAGGTTAGCGGTTGGTTCAGGAGCCTTGTGGAAGAAATGTTAGTGGGAGCATTCTATCGGGGATTAACACTCACCGGAATAGCAACGAGAGGCTATAACAAGGGGGTCAGTCAATAGCATTAGAGCATTAAGGGGATGTATTCCTTACCCTGAGTTCAGCTTCGACTAGTGCAGCTGTATCATCAGGGGCAGTAAATGCACCGGGTTCTTCCTCGGCAGCTCCGGCATAGCGAATAATTGCGCGACTGAGGGTAGCGTTCTCTGTGTCAAATCCCTCCAGTCAGTTTATTAAAGCTATCGTTGTTAGCTGTCTACTTACGGTTAGGGTTACGCGCAGGACTGCCACCAACGTATGGAGCATTGAACCAGTAGTTGCCGACTTCTTGATCGGCGGTGACAACGACATCATACCGTTGACCAGCCAGCATCTCGATCGAGCTAACAACGTGAGGCTCAGTGGATTCGCCATCAGCGGCGATGATCTAAATCCATGCATAGACGAATAAGATTTGTGTCAGGAGAATACTTCGAGAAACATACGGTCATGTCGTGTCCATCAAAACCGACGGTGAAGACATTTCGGACGGACTGGTTAATGATACGGAACCTGTAGCGTTTTCCGGGCTCGACAGTGATGACGGGGAAGGGAACCTCGGGACCGCCGTTAAAACGACCAACACCGTTGATGGTTCCAGTGTCAGATACCGGGATAATGCCAGTGTTGTTGAATTGTTGAAGCAGAGGGACAGAAGAGTTGTGCCACCAGTCACCAAGTTGTAGAATCTATACAATTAGTTGTTACGATCATGTCAAGAACCTTCGAATAAAGCCCAAGAGCACATACGGTGGACTCATCATCGACATCATACAACGCGGCATGGGGGTCCTCGGGATCTGGAAGAGATTTTGTCAGTCCCTCGATATACTTCGGTTCAAAAGATATAAAGATTCACCGTAAACGATCAGAGGACCACGAAGACCATCGAGGTACTGAACGCTAAGCTGACTGTGGTACCAGTACGTCCCGGTTTGTTCGCCTAAAGGCACTTCGTACGTGTAACTATCGCCCGGGCCGATGGGGCAGGTAGTTACGAAGGGTGAACCTTCGTTGTACAAGTTCTCGGTGTCAAAAAAGATACCATCAAAGTCCAAAGAGGTACTAAGACGCATGGATCCGTCGGTCTAATGACAGAAATGTTGAGTTCGAAATAAAGAGAGTATGAAACATTATTTATTCACCAATTTGTTGTTGGCAGTCACCACCAAAGTTTGTCCCTTAGTGGCCAGAATCGGGGGACCAGGATAACTAGAAGAAAAATGAATGTCAAGCCGGCTCAGAGCGTGGCCGCTACTCACGTTCCATTAGCGACAATAGTGCCTGTTGGAAGGGGGTGTAGACATTAGGACTAGACATCCAAGTAAAAAGGAAACTTGGGAAACGTACTCCTGGTGAAACCGTCTGGAGCCAAGTTCTCGTTCGTGATATCTAAAGTAATGGGTAACACATCAGCTCTCTTCGACTTGAGAGTGGCGCCCGAAGTCGGATGTAGGAGGGCCAAAAGAGCAACAGAGGCGAGAGAGAGCTGGAACATGTCGAAAAACCTTCGAGCACTGAAGCTACTTTGTCGAAACTGGAAGCCTTTTATACCCCAACGATTCTAGGTATTCCAAAGTTTCGGTCCTGAGGGTTTGAGAGAAGTTTCAGTAGAGATCGAGGCAAGATGAGGCAATTAGTCGCAGACCGACTGATTCCGTTGATTTTCGAGGGAAAAGAAATGTATAGAAATGCAGAGACAGTGAACAGAACGTGAGTGCAAAGAAGATAAGGTCGAGGATCTCATAGGCCAGACCAGGATCGTAACAAATATTTCCGATAGTCGAACGCAGAGGCCGCAATGAGAAATGTCCCTGTCGTGGGGACTGGAGATGTCGCTATGGCGTGGGAGACGAGTCGGGGCTAGACATGGGAGAGATGAAGAATTTGGCGGCGACGACAAGGTCAGCATAAGTCCGTTATTGGCTGTGAGTCCCTCGGTGAAACACTCGAAAAGGTACTCTTTCATGATGCGATGGTCGTGGTAACGCCTTTAACCTTCAGACATCGACATATGTGGTCAAAAGTGTCCTTAAATCCACGCCAAGATGAAACCGGATGTCTTTGACTCTTTGCCAAGATACGAAGAGGTCCAAGGGGTAAAGACCATGGTATCGTGTCGGATATGGGCCTGAACGTGAGCCCAGGGTAATATGCATTGGGAGATAATGATGACGCTAAAGCCAGGGACCAGTGGTAGATATCAGTTGTTGACTTGGACACTCAACCTTTCTAATTGACTCTTTATTTTGTATGATTTTGTGACCGAGAGATATTCACTGAAGTCTACTGAGAAAAATAGAGTAGATTTAGGAAATCTGGGACTGGAAAGCGGGAAAAATCAGAAGTGAGAGGAGACAGAGTTCCAACATTCAGAAAGGGTCAAGGCGAAAATTACACGTGGAAATCTTAAGTTCAGGCACTGCCGCAGTGCAGCCGCACTGTCACGTGGTGGATTAGATCGTGCGCTTGCTTGCTCGATGTGAATTTTTTAGAGCCATCGATGATATCTCGTTCACAAGATACGATGCATAGGACATTGAAGCTGAGATATTCATATAGAATATTGACGCGACCTTCAAGTGACTATTGTTGTGAGAGACTGAGAGTCGTTCAGGTCGCTTTGTTTTTCGTAATTCCCCACAATCTTCTGACACGAATTTCTTGGCCTGGAGATTTTCATGCTTGGTACCTCGCTAAAAAGAATGTGGGTAAGTAAACTGGCGGAATCCCGTGTACACATATAACAGCTTGAGACCTTTCTGGTCCGAATGACCCTTGACTCGCCTCAGGGGAAATTAGGAACCATCAAAAAATCCACAGTATTTATGAGTCTCCCTCAACGCCGACTAAGTAATTGTCAACTCACTCGAGTTCTTGATGTTAAAAGACAAACTTCTTTCTTGACCACTCGGTTGTGTGCTCCATAAGTTCTTGGCTACAAGAAGAGCATTCACGACGCTCGAGTTTACGAAGGACTCTGAGGTATATGGCTATCTCAAAAGTTGACTCAAAACGAGCGCCGGTGTCCCACTTGGAAGGGCAAATATCAGCCACAAGCCTTCGTTAATGTGCTGATGCTTATTGACTTCTCACTTCCGAGCAATTTGCAACTGTTTGACACTGTTCAGCCTCGTATTTGCCACTTTGCGCACATGAGTCAATTTCTTCATGCTCTAGTAGTTTCCCAAAGTATAAGTACTAGTATTGTAGAGTGATCTGCAGCGTTATGGGGAATCTGATAAATAGAGAGTGTTATCATAGAATAAGTAAGAATAAAGTAAAGTATATTCGGAGTGCTCACGTCAGCGTGATTGAATTAAAAGCGACCGAGGTACGCCAAACGCATCTAACTACCATGAAGTAAGTAGTATCTAAGTAAATCGAATAAAGAGAAATCCAACAAGTACGAGTAAGTGGCTAATAGAAAAATCTAGAAAAGTTAAACGCATCTAACTACCATGAAGTAAGTAGTGAGAAATCCGACAAGTACGAGTAAGCGACTAATGGAAAAATCTAGAAAATACCTCCGTGTTGTTCAGCTATCTATCCTACGGCCCAATTCTCAACATATCTTTGTTTCATGCTGGATTTTTTTAGTAAACTTTTGGTTCAAGCGCTGTTCCAGCATGTTGTCTCGAATGTCCATGAGCCGCTCCCAAGCACAGTCTCGAAATGAGTAATCAGGATCAGAAAGCTGAGCATCACTAACCCCTAATTCCTTCTCGAGCTCGGGATATTTCTTCAGTAAAGCCCTTCCCAACCTGTTAAACGACTCCAACCAGAACTCTCGATAATTTGGTTCAACCGTAACACCCAAAAGGCCTTGTAGACAATACGCTAAATCTTGTCGTTTGGTCGTTTTTCTTTCTAAAGCCCACGTCATCCGATCGATAATAGCGATATCCTGGATAGACTGTGTACCGGATAAAATGTCCGGAGAAATAGTGGTCTTTCGAGAGATGTCTTCCTGCAAATCGCGTTTTTCCCCGAGATACCGCCAATACGTGTCGTAAAACTTCACGGTACGAGGAGCGACGAGTTCCTGCAACGTCCACCCACGTTTGAACCACCTGCTGCGATGAAAATCTTTTTTGGAAGAAACATCTGGGAGATAGACGTAACAAATGCCGGAGTTTTGGTAGAATCCATACATATATGGGATGTTTTCTCTAAGATCGTTTTCATCTTGCTGTATGATACAGCATGTATCAATCCAGATGTAGCGATATCCATACTGAGAAGCGATTTGGCACGCAGTTCTAATTTTCTGATATCCTGATTTTTGGTAAGTCGTGGACCGGGCACGAACGAGCTCCTCATACGTGACTTCTTCTCCTTCGACCCACAGATGCGAGAGAATCGCATACGGAGGAACAGTGCCGTTCTTTGTAAATTCAACGGGCTCGATGGTATGAGTATCGATCAAAGTACGAGGGCAAATGTCTATCGAGAACATGAGATAGGGAGATGTTGGGTTAACAACCGATGTTGCCTTGTTGCCTTGCACGTGAATCCACCTATGGGAGGATGGAGAGAGGACACTATATGGTATGATGGGTTCAGACGGGCGTACTCTTTGGAAGGGGGGCAATGACGCTGTCTTTTTGCTGGAGGAAGAAGATGCGCAGCTTATGATGTCTTTTCTCCCAGTATCCAACTTGGTAGGTCTAAAGGAGTGTCCATGTATATTTGCCGGGGGCGACGGGATTGAGATTTGGACGGGGGGCGTTGGATGCCACACGATTTCTTTACTAGGTATATATCAAATATAAGATTATATAAAGGTCATAGACTAAGCTTAAACTACACACCTGGAGCTTCCTGCTTTTATGTACATGGCTTGAGAACCGGGCGAAGCGACCGTCTTAGTGCAGGCTTTTGAGGGTCTATAAATGCTTGGGACTCGGACCGACGGTGCCATTCGAAGTCGGACTACCTAGGAAATCTCTGAGCTTTGCAGTCATCATAAGGACGAGACCGGACTCCAAGCTTAGTGCCCAGTCGTCTTAGCCTTGTTGCCAGACTTGTCCGAGCGAGCGCAAGTGCTGTACGGGGCGGCTGGGGTACGAGACAATAGTTGTTATCAAGCACGTAAGAATTTTCTAGACCTCTCTTTCAGACACTAATGATATAAGTATTTACTAACACGTTGGTTGGTGGAACTATGTAGACCATTCTAGCATTACAACATACCATAGTGCTGGAGCATCAGTTTGTAAAAGAAGGCCATCGCTTTGCGTGGCAGGTACAAGGCCGAATGAAAAGGAGTGGGCCATCGCTCCGCGTGGCTATTACGAGGCCGTAAGGTGTTGCTGATCGTGCCGAAAATAGATTAAAGCAGCTTCACACCCACCAGCATGAGTCGAGTTTAGTAAGGACGACTTCTCCTAAAGTAATTTTGAAGCATGAGGAGGTGTGCTGGAGCGACGTAAAAGGATCAAGAACAAGCAACTTATCGTAATTTCCCGCAATATGTCAAAAAAACAAATGAACGATCTGAGATCAGAAATTCGGAATGAGGTATGAGGTAAGTTGATATCAAGTCCGGTTGATTCTTCCTCCTGCTGATGAATCAGCTCTGCCAGAGTAAGGTAAGGACGAGTCCTTCTTTTGGCCGGCCCTGTTGATATCAGAGTTAATTGAAATCGCTTAGTACTCAGGAGCTCCGAAAATTCCGTTGCAAGTTGATCTTAGCGCCGCACTGCGGCATCCCCGACTCCGGCTTTGCACCGTAGCGAGATTACGAGGCCGGAGGTGCTGGACTCGAGCTCAGAGACAACATTGCATAAAAGGTTAACTATTACCCAGTAGTGGCCTGCCCTCACTAGTACTCATTCACATCTTGTAAATGTGCAACGAAAGGTTCTACACTTCCTGCCGCAAAAATTGCAGCGACTTGCACAGTAAGTACTCAATTGGACTAAGATAGGCTGCTCAAAACAATAATTGGACCACCAGACACACAAGTTCTTCATCTGATTCAGTGAGACAAAGAAGTTGCCCAGAAAACACTAGAGCCGTGAAGGAGACCAAAAACAAGTGTGGACAAAAATGCAGACAGAAGTGGCGGCGGAAACACTCGAAACGAGTCGGGGATTTCTGATGAAACTGTGAAGAAAAAATTCCCAAAGGCAAACGGATCATCCGAGACTGAAAAAAATTTTCCTAAAAGCAAACGGAATGGACGGATCAAACCTTCGAGGACAACAGTCCCTTCTCCTCCTTTTGTCGGAGCCGGGGTTTACGGACATCTCAAAACCAGATTATTTACGAGGCCGGAATTCACTCGCCCTTACCAAACTCGACAGTTTTCGTGTTCTCTTCCAAAAGTCCGAGGCAATTGCCTGCTTTTTTTTTTTTTAATTTTTACAAGAAGGTCCACAAATCAGCCACCATTTACTGTTATCAGTGTGTACATGAGACCCGTCAATCGCTTGTTTTACTTTCATTTTCTTGTCTATTATGATGGCGTGGGTTTCAGAGGTCCAAGAGAAGCAGACAATGTCGTCAGTCCTTAATTGGACTCGCCTCTGAGATCATTTGTGATCGATATCGGATGTATCTATATCCTAAGAGCATCGAAAAGTGCAGTTACTCGCATGTTCTTTTCGCTTTCCAGAAGCGCGGGTTTATTTAGGTGCAGAAGACCATTGGACTTTTCGTGAAAATTTCGTGCAGCCTGAGGCAAATTTCGATTGATCGGCTGGTATATGTCGTTCTTCAAGTTTCTCGCGAAACATTTCAATCCTTCGCTTGTAATTACTATCCCATAATTGATCATGTGTTCTGATCGGGTCAGTGTGTCAGTTTTGGACTTCTCCCTCTCAATCTCCAGCTCGGCTCTTGCGGTTCCTTATCGTCGTTTTTCGTCCGTTATCCATCTTCTATGGTCAGCGGACAAATGCTACAAAACCGTCAGGCATCGTCTGAACGTGCTATTCATAGGGTTAGCAACATTGATTTAAGATTTTGTTAAGGCTGTTCATCAATTCTGAATCATCCTTTTCATTTTGCCAGGAACTTCGTAGAAGGCTCGTACCCAGCCGGCTTATCGGTCGGACGTAAACTTCAATGACAGTCCCCCATCTGTGGCTCTTTGATTGACTCATCATCGCAGGCTAAGTAGGTAAGTAGGTAAGTAGGTTACTACATGCGTGGTGCCAGTAGTGAGCGACTGGTTCGAGTCTAGGATTCGGAACTTCGTATGGAGCACTGCACTTAGTCACCGCTACTTTTGTACAGCTTATGTAAGTGGCTGTGCAGCGCAAAATCAGCTCGAATGAAAAAAAAAAAGTTTCCTATCCTGCTGCCAAGTCACCATATTCCTATCAGCTAAGTCTGCCAGATGTAGGGGCTCAAGCTATGGTGTGTTTATGCATTTCCAAGAGGTGCAACTCACATCCACAGGTCCCAGGGGCCAGGGCACTCACTGATGTAGGATATATTAGGAAATCTGCTTAGTAATCAATATATTTATATCATCACGCAAAATTCAGCCTGGGCCAAACACCTATCTCGGTCAGTTTTGACCCAATCAAAATTCTGTCTTACAGATTTGTTCTTTGCCTCAAAAGATTCATTTCTGTAAGAGGAAAAAAAAATCGGAGCACGTGTTTTGTCTTGTACAAAAGTAGCGGTGACTAAGTGCAGTGCTCCATAGGAGGACGGAAGTTTATGTCATCCTGCACGTGATCATGAATAATATTATTTCGTTTAAGTTAGCTTCCGCCTTTTACTCTACCGCACCAGTTTCTCGTCTTGGAACACTTGCGGATCGTCGTTGGGTGTTTTTCTCTCCAGTATGGTTCCATCTAGGCACTCTTCAATTGGGGGTTCCATTCATCGAGGGCACAAACGAAAAATGACAGTCGTTACGGTGACCTTATGTACACTTACATACAGCTGCAGCGTCGAGCATGTCTTCAAGCTTCAAGCTTCGCTAGCTTTTTGCGCCAACCCTTTCATCGACTCGACGAACGCTCTACTCGACGTCTACGGCCTTGAGGCTGCTCAAGGTTTATTTTATGACAACGAATTCGGAATTTGGGGGGAACACCGTGACCGCACGAAGAATGTAGACTGATGATGACAGCTTGGGTCCGGTCTCCCTTTTCTTTCCATTCCTCTTTCTACCCCGGGCCTCTCAGACCGGTTGGAAACTCTTCTCGACTTCTCGTCCCTGCGAAACTTTCGACTATCAAGCACGTTGTTCACTCCTCCTGCCCCACCGGATCATTACGCTATCGCGTCATTTAGGCTATCAAGCAACGAGGATATGTCTCAGAGCAAGACGGAAAACATGCTGCAAGAAAGGGAAACCAAAATTAGTTGTTTGGACGAGAAACCAAGCAACGAAGATATGTCTCAAGTCAAGACGGAAAACATGCTGAAAGAAAAGAATAGTAGAGTTGGTTGTTTTGACCAGAAGCTGAATACACCTCCAGAAGTTACGATTCCACCTCTTCCACCACCACCTCCTCCCTCTACACCGATCAACGTTACGATGTCTGGACACAAGGAGATCGACATCCCCACAAACATCATCCCAGACTCTTCTTCCTCTCCTGATATCCGTGCTCAGGATAACCCTAGTGCCGAGCACACGGGGTCCCGCTCCTCCTCCCACTCCCAGTCCCATACTCTTAACAACGACAATGACCGACAACTCTCGCCAGAAAACCCTCCTCGTGGACGTCGACGACGTTCCAAAACCCTCTTCCTCCAACCCTCTCTCGTGCTCGAAAACTCTGGATCCGTCGCACGAGACCACTTAGCTTCCGAACGGACCTTCTTAGCATACGTCAGGACGAGTTTAGCGATAGCTTCAACAGGTGTAGCTATTGTCCAATTGTTCACGATTTCTGTTCAACAATCTCGAAATTCTTCTTCAGGGAACGGGTCGACGACAATAATGGCGACGGCTCTAGCGGAAAATATTCAGGTGTTTGCGAAGCCTTTAGGTTCCCTAACGGTTTGTTTGGGGATTTTAGTTTTGATGATAGGTGCGGTTTCAGCCTTTTTTTTGTCCTTCTCCTTGTACTATTATATGCTTATTTGTTGAATACTTTACTCGCTTTTACGTATACAGGAACCTTTCGATACTTCCTCATCCAATCCTCTCTAACCCAAGGCAAATTCCCTGTCGCTCGTGTCACAATCGTCGGTATGGCATTCATCCTCACCGCTTTCGTGACTGTGGTTTTCGTGATTCTGGTAACAGGGAATGCAGTGGGGTCGGGAGGTTCTGGATGAGTTTTTTTAGTCGTCAGATCTACTCGTGATTAATGAGTCTGTGGAGGGTGTTTTTATACGTATCTCGGTGCTCAGCAGCTCTATTGGATCTTGGTGCTGGCATCGAGTATTTGCGCTGAAGGGAAGGGTCATACTCAATGGATAACCGGGAGGGAAGGGGACAACTTGTCCCCATAAGGCAGAGGAGAGAAGAGGTTAGACAGAGGCAACGGAGGGGAAGGAAGGATGGGATAGTTTCCAAAGGCAGAGAGCTAAATTCCGAAACCTTTCCTCTTTCCTACCGACTGAAGACGATCATCAACAGAGTACAGAGCGCTGATCAGGATTCAATTTGGTTACATATTTTTGTTGTGGTAAATTAACTTCTGACATTGACCCCATTGTTACTTATCCCAAGACTTGTTTACTTACAATTTTAATGATTTGATGGAACACTCCGGGTCTTTTTTTGTTACTAAAGAAAACTCACTTTTTATTCAATGTTCTCTTATCTTCCTTTTACACCTGCTTTCAACTCATAGGCCCACGTATGTGCGAATGTACCGAGCAAGCGACAGCTCGCTTCTCTTTTGTTTTGTCGGCTTTACAGCGGTTTCCACGAATGTAGTTCAATTACAATTCCATCTCGCTCCGTCTTCAGTTTCGATTTTGGGTTTGTCAATACTAGAACTCTTCAGAAGGGCTTCAGGACCTAAAGAAAGATTAGAACCAAGCGCATCTATGTATATATATACATGACTATTGTTAGGCCCACAGAGAAAGGGAATCGTAAAAAACAAAATTAGAAGGGGATGGTCCGAGTCCAAGACCCGGACATGATTCAACTGAATTGTAATTTGAATAGTGACATCAGATCAGAAGAGACTTTGCAAGGAAGAATGTTGAAGAAGCAGCCGAACAGACAGCTGTAGGGATCGTGAAGTAGGAGAGAGGGTCTATCAGTATATATGTTCATAAGGGATTTCTATCGTGTAACATTGTCCCTTCAACTTGCGAGAGCGCTCAGACGCACCTTGATCTCGTTCAGACAGACTCATCGGTCTCTATTCTCCAGTACGAGATCCGTGTCTCGTATACTATGGTTAAAGTGGTCATAGTGGATGTACGAGATTGTAGGGATGGAGGCAGACTCGAAGTTGAAAACGGAATCAGGTCCGGGAACAAGTGGTCCGAAGCCAATTGCCAATTGGCTTCGGACCACTACAGCTGTTCATGGGACGCAAGTGCGTACGGGGAGGATTCTAATGCGCACCGGGGCATAGGAGAATGCTCAGTGATAACGCCTTTGCTTGGGGAATCGAAAAAGAACCGTTTGGAGGATTCGAAAGGCAAAGGGAAAGACGAAAGGAACCTTAAAAGAAAAGACGAGGGCAAATTGGAGCTGAAATGTGGATATGAAGCATGTGCAGAGTCACAGAGAAAACAGAAGTGTGTCGACTCGGAGAACTCATCGTGCACATCAAGTTCTTCCTCTTCCTTGCCTTCTATTACCCCATCTGCCTCTCCTTCATCAGCATCTTTCTCCGTCTGCCCTTCCTCAGACTCCGTGCAAACTCCTGATCATCGTAACAAACATTGGCTCCTCTACCTCTTCTGTTCCCCTAGTATATCCCTAGAAAACTCTGGCTCTGTTGCTCGAGACCACCTCGCATCTGAACGGACTTGGTTCGCGTACGTAAGGACAAGCCTGGCATTGACGATGTCAGGTGTATGTCTGATCGGATTGGTTTTTGACGACTTCGAATCACAGCCTTCAAGTTCTTCGGATGTGATACCACTTACTAGTAAGGTCGCAAGTGCAGTTGGATGAGAGTTTTTGAAAGAACGTTTAATGTGACAGATATTTCTCCATGGGCGACCAAGTTCGAATTTGGGAATCAAAAAAGCATCAAGGCTAACGTGAGGAGTTTGCTAGTGTCTCCAGGTGGAATGGAAACCAGAGTCAAAGCCATCGCAGTGGCTTTGGTATGTTTTGGAATTGGGGTTCTATGTGTAGGTGAGTCAACAGGCCGTATCCACTGCAATGACAAGCCTTGGATATGAATAAAAACAGGATTCGTGAGATACTTCACAGTTCAATCCTCCCTCATTAAGGGCCAATTTCCTGTTCAAAGTCGATTCGTAGTACTCGGGATGGCGGGGTTACAGCTGGTGTTGATCGGAAGTGTACTGGCGGTCGTCTTGATGGATTTTTGAGCACTTGTGTATGTATGCTACTACTTGAAGTTCGAAGCTTTCAAGGTTAACGTTCAGACTGACATAAGCTTGACATTGCGCAACCGAATGTTTTCGCCATCTTCTGGTCTCACATCTGCCAGTGGCGAAGAAACCTCCGAGGAACCGTGTTTAATGTTGCAGTCAGGGACAGTTCGGAATAAAAAATGATACAATGTCTTGAGAGTGTGTCATAGTCAAGCTGAGCCGATGTGCATAGTGGTGGTGACGGTAGCCCACTGGTCCACGAGTCACGACCCAGGCGTCGCCGCCGGTCGGCGAGGACCATTCACGTGACCAATAAAAGACATCGCCTGGAGGTCTTTGAAGTTCATTGGAAGTTTGGGTGGTTCGCCAAGGTAGATGAGTTAGCTCATTGCTCGGAGAAGAGCTTTGGTCAGGTCAGACTTCAAGATCCCACATCATCATCCCAGAGTTGTAACTTTGTTTAGAGAAGGTGAGCGACATTCTACAGTCTAATTATATGTATGCATATCCGAGTCATTATCATTCTCTATGACTCTGTATGCGAGAGCAGCAAAATATACGATCAACTCTTTGAGAAAAACCCTATCTACAATTTTTTCAGTCTGTCGAAACAGGTCACTTCTACTCCTATTCCCGCCCGTTATGATCAGCCGTCTGAAAGATCATGTCTCGAGCTTGCTTCAATGTCGTTCCCACACCTTCGAATCGAGGCTCAATTACACAGTCAAAATCAGGAGGTCGCCTATGGAAATTCGTCAATACGCCAGATATTGAGTTAATATTAAGATGAATACTCAACGATATCACACCTTCACCTATATCTTCGGAAACATGAGGTATTTCAGCCCCAGCCGGTGCCTCAATACGTATTGCCCACAATAACATGCTTATTTCAATCAGAAGGGCTTTATTTGCGAAATGCCTTCCTACACACTCCCTGAAATCAATTGAATTAATATGTGAATTTCGAGCAGAACGCAGAGAACGAACTACCTTCTGCCAAAGCCAAAGGTAAAATGTCCATCACCCTTTTCATCCTTCAATGTGCCATCTGGATTCAAATGTCTTTCAGGGCGGAACTCTTCTGCGTCCGCCCCATATACTTCTGGGTCACGGTTGATAGACCTGTTGAATAGTATGTAGCTTTGATGTGTTGTATAATTATCTCTAAAGAACGCACCAAATAGACGAGATACAGATCGATCCTTTTGGAATTAATTGTCCCTCATAATAATCATCCTAAGGCTCAGCAATTGATCATAAATCCCACAAACCATACATAATGTTTGTTACCTCAGTAGAAGCATGAGGAACACCCATTGGCGCTGGCGGTCGCCATCTTAAAATCTGTTCCATATGATTTAGCTGTAAATGAAATTAAGACTTGGTAGTTCACTGACCTCTTTTGTCAAGGCACGAATGTAAGGAAGATGATTCATGTCGGAGAAAGAAGGCATTCTTGACCGCCCTACAACTGCTTCAATCTCATCTTGAGCCTTTTTTTGTACATCGGGGAAGTGTATCATGAGAAAGAGGAACCAAGAGAGTGTTCTTGCTGTCTGTATAATTGAATTCATTGCCCATAAAATATTCACTTGAACAATCTGTACTCACAGTTTCGTAGGCAGCTCCACTTATTGTTGAAGGTATTAACAAAATAATTGTTCAATGAAAGAGGGGAAATACATACTAAATTGTTGCTGCAGCCCAAGCAGATTCAAGATCACTTAAACCATGTTTCTCCGGGCCATTTTCAAGTAACGTTGCACAAAAGCTTGACCGTTGTTCCCCACTCAGCTTGAATATTAAAAGACGGTGTTCAATTAATTGTAGAAAATCAGAAAAAGAAAATAAGAAGTCTTACCATCCTTTCTTTCACGGCCATATATTTTTCCTCAAGCATGGATGAAAATTTGCGGAACTCAGCTGTCGATTCCCGTTTCCACTTTGAAAAGTAGGCCGGAATATACTCCAGAATGGGAAATATCTCAACCAAATTATTCCCAGGCTGTGCTGCTCTAATCGCCTCGTGAAGATATTCATCCATCAGTTTTACCGAAGAGTCATTGAGAGACTTCAAAGGTGCTTGATCATACAGCAAAGAAAGTATGACGGATGCCGTCGCTCTGGAATGAGATTATTGATGATCATTGCATAGTGAAAATAGATAGCATAATTACCGTAGTATGTGCTCAGCACGGTTTTTTGGATCAGTTAAGATCTCGTATGCAAGAATGATTGCTTGGTCTGTTTGAAGATCCTGGTATGGCGCCAAAGTCTTGAGGCCAAGTTGTACCTCGCTTGCACGCCGCATCTTTTTCCATCTGTATTAGGAATGTCAGCTCGAAATGGAGCTGTCATTCAATACAGACAGACCGAGCCTGTCCGAGTCCTTTCAAACGTACCGTTCACCACTGGATATGTGGGAACCGGTGTACCTATAGACGGAGAGAATACAATGAGCTCCTCACGCCGGTGATGAAGAAAGAAACGGCTATATTGTACCTATAGACGGAGAGAATACAATGAGCTACATAACTGGTAAGTATGTCGTCTATAAGGTATAATATAAAGGAAACACATACCTCCTCACGCCGGTGATGAAGAAAGAAACGGCTGAGGAGGGAAATAGTGACGTGGACATATATATAGTATGGAAGCGATCACATGATGGTGTCATCACGGTACAAAACGCGTATGCTAACACACCCCCATAACGAGATGACACTAGGAATATAAAAATGCAATAGAATCAAAGAAGGAGGATACGGACAAAAGAAACATAAGGACAAAACTCAAAAACAACGATCAGGAAGAGGAAGAATGACGGATCAACCCCAAAGAACGACAATGTTTCGTATGAAGAGGAAGTGCAAGGGGCTTAGTGAAGATATCCGCAATCATGTCCGTAGTTTGAATCCATGAGCACGAAAAAGTACCATTCGCAATATGATCGCGAATGAAATGATATCGCATATCGATATGGCGCATATGGCCTGCATTTGAGTACTTTGATGCGACTTCAACAGAACCTCGGTTGTCGCAAAGTAAGGGGAAGGGGCGTGGAACAGGAAGATTGATAGAAGTCAAGAACATCCGAATCCACAACGCTTCCTTCATAGCATGAGTGGTTGCCATATATTCAGCCTCAGTGCTCGAGAGGGCCACTGATTTCTGTTTGACACTCGACCATGAAACCAAACCACCATAAAGGAAAAATGCAAAACCAGAAACACTCTTTCGATCAGATTCATCTGACGCCCAATCCGCATCCGTAAACCCAGCATCCAAAGAAGGTAACTTGATATGAGCAAAGACATCTTTCCTAATATCTCCGCCAAACTCCAGATGAAAATCACGAGTACCAGACAAGTACCGAAGCACTCTTTTTGCAGCCAAAACATGTTTACGCTCGGGTTTGGAGTTGAACTGGCTTAGAGACATGACAGCATATGAAATATCAGGACGGGTGGAAATTGCGAGATAAAGTAGACTCCCAATAATGCGCTGATAGTACGTGGTCAACGAGGCTTGGTTAACAGGCACATCAGGCATCGCATCTGAAGGAACGTCGGGAAGAGCATGAACTCGATTGTGTAATGGTAAGGAGGATGAACGGAAATCCCGAAGGTTGAACGACTCGAGGAGTTCCTCAATGAACGGTTGTTGAGATAGCCAGAGCACACGACGTTTGCGATCACGCTTGAAGGAAATGCCGAGATATAAGTCGAGAGGACCAAGGTCGGCCAAGGGAAAGATCTCATTCAAACGGTCCACAAACCATCGATATAAAGGAATCGAGTTTGTAGAAGCCAATCCATCATCAACATGTACCGCCAAAATGAGCGATAGCGGTGATCCATCAGTAGGCATCGGGACCGACACATGTGGAGAGACCGTCCACGACGCATGATAGACCGCATTGTCAACTTGAGAAGCAGAAAGGCCCAACGAAACCAGTGCGTTGCGTAGGGACACAAACCATTCATGGGACGCTTGCTTCAGGCCATAAAGCGCACGTTTCAGACGGAGCACAGCATTAGGGATAGTCGTTGGAAAACCGGGGATAGGTTTTGTATAAATTTCATTGTGAAGCGGAGCGTTGAGGAAGGCTTGAGTAAAGTCGAAAGAGAACAATTCACGGTCATGGTATGCAGCGTGAGCAGCAATTAAACGAATCGAGGCGATGCGAGGAACAGGGGCAGAGACTTGGCCATAACTAGATGGAAGTTGAGAGAAACCTTGAGCTACAAGACGTGCCTTGTGTTTTATGATAGAACCTGCCGAGTCATACTTAAAAGCATAGACCCAACGGACACCAATGGCTTTATGACCCACAGGAAGCACAGATTCCTCCCAGACACCCTTGGACACCAGACCATCAAACTCACGTTGCATGGCTTCACGCCACAAGTGAGAATCAGACCTACGCAAGGCCTCACGATCAGATCGAGGAGGTTTAGAAAGGTCTTCATTCGAGGCAAATGCAACACCTCCATGTTGGGCATCCAGACCAATAGGCAGACAGTTGATATCAAAAACGTTATCATCCGATGGAACGAAAGGATCAAAACCATCAAGAGAATTAGATGAAAGACATTCCATAGAATCAACCGTCAGGTCAGATGCCAATAGGGAGTAATCCGAGTCAATGATCAGAGACGACAAGTTAGCAGAAGGGAGAGTGCAGGAACGAGGAACACGGCGATGAGCAATAGGAATGTCAAGGTCAGAGGGACCAGTGACCGGCTCGGCAAGACGTGAATGACGAAACTTCGAACTTGAACGACCCATAGTGTTCTCGTCAAATATCACATCCCTAGAGAAATGGTACTTTCCAGATAAATCGCGAACACGCCATCCTACACGACCCTCTTGGTAACCAACAAAGATACCTTCCAAAGTCCTAGGACCCGCTTTAGAACGAAGTTCAGGAGGAATCCGTACCCAGCACATACACCCAAAACACCGGAGATTCGATAAATCAGGAGGATGACCACGAACGCGCTCATATGGAGAAATGTAGCCAGGAAGAGTAGAATTCGGCAGACGGAAGCGAACATACGACGAAGTAAGACCAGCATCCTCAAAGTAAGTCATCGGCAAGCCAGAATCGGCAAGGAGAACCTGGATATCATCTTCAATTGTACGAATGAAACGTTCGATCTTCCCATTCTGTTGGTGTGCATAAGGTGCCGTTTTCTGAACCATTATCCCCCTGCCCTTAATCTCCGACTCCATCTCCTCTCCATGGAATTCAGCAGCACCATCAAAACGAAACGCTTTGACTTTACAGTCCAACTGATTTTCCCAAAGGGGAATGACATCGCGAACGTGCTTCACAGCCTCTGACTTCTTCTTAATCGGACTAACCGAATTTAGAACCGTACAGTCATCCAAGATGGCATGAATATAACGATTACCATGTGGCGAAGCGACCAGAAAGGGACCACAGGTGTCCATGTGGAGTAAAGCAAGAGGACTATCCGACTTGTTGCCTGAGGAGCGGTACGGAAGGCCAGGTTGTTTACCAATACGGCAAGACGTGCAGTGGTCAGAAAGAGATGAACCATCCCAGGATAAAGCCTTAGACGTAAGCAACTTCTGAATGATGGGCTTCCCAGCATGGATACACCTGGCATGAATAAGGTCTGCGGAAATGGGTTTGGAAGAAGAGAGGAACGCAACCGAGGAAGTGGAGTCGTCGCGTACAGATGGGACCACAAACTCTCCGTTCAGAAAGTATAAACGGTGTAAGCACTCAGGCACAAAGTAGCCAGAATGAGGACGGGGTAGAGAAACACGGCATCCAGTAGAGTCCATAGTCACAGAGAAGCCACCCTCTGTCATAGCACCCACAGACAAAAGATCCAATGGCAGGTCAGGAGCGTAATGACAGTCTCGTAGAACGATAGTTGCAAATTTCGATGATGAGTCGACAATAGGCACACGCAGACGAATTTCACCAGAACCACAAGTACGCATTTCACCACAGTTAGCAGTGCGAATGGAAAGAGAGGCGTTAGGATCGAAGGTAAAGAACAACGAGCGGTCATGGAACAAATGACGGTTAGCACCGCTGTCAAGAATGATGTTAAAACGGGACAATATGGACGAGAAAGAATCCACATCATCCAGCTTCAGGTTCTCTAACACATGGCCCGCACAGGCAATAGATGGAACAAGCTCTGTCGGAGGATCACACGCAAGATACAAATCAACGAGTGGTTTATTGGTAATTGTATCAGACACAGGAGTAGGATTATCAGGAATATAGTCATCATCCTCAATCACCACAGAATCCGCATGAGTATTAAGAGTAGTAGGGACAGGTGTAGGAGGGGTGGAGGTAGATGCAACGTTCGCTTGATTAGGGGCAGAGCGAGGTTTCATGGACCGATCTAAAGGACGAGAGTTCGACGACGCCGACGAAGCACCCCCATGCTCGGAACAGCGGTCAGAGCCAGGGACAGAAGCCCGAGTACAGGATGCATCAGAACATTTACGGTAGGATCGATTTGGTTGCAAACGATTGCGACGAGTATCGAATACCGCGTTACGTGCAGCAGTCGAAAGGGTATGGGTGACAACCCAGTCCAAAGAGAGATGATCTAAGTCACGACGGCCCATCATAGAATCAGCAACAGAGTCACGGACACGACCGAGAGACGGCGGTAATTGAGACAGAAACGCGAAAATAAAATCCGACCAATCGAAATGGAAACCCATCGTGCGCAGGGTCCCAACGTCCGAACGCCAAGCCTCACAATATGAATTAATAGCAGAAGGAGAAGAACCACATGAGCGATTGAACAGGTTCTCCTTCAGGAGCGAAGCTGCCGCCAGACTATTAACATTGCAAAATTGTTTAATTGCGGCGAGAACAGCACGAGAACTGCGTGGCAAACCAGTCGCAGAGTCGTTGTGCTCAGGAAGGCAAGCGAGGATAGGAGGAGAAAGACGAGCGGTCAAAACATGGGCAGCACATGAGTCGGTCTTCCACCAAGCGAGATACTTCGACCACAAGTCAGCATCCTGGGTAGGAGGCGTCGGCGGAGGATACGACGGAGAATTGAAGAAAGTCAAAGGAACACCAGGAGGCGGAGGGTTGCAAACATGAGGAATGAGGTGCATGGAAGTCAACGTGGACCAGACAGAGTCATACCAAACAGACCAATTATCAGAACCTTTAAGAATAGGAATATGGGTAACAGTAGGAAGAGAACCAGAAGAAGAAACAGTAGGTGCAGGTGGGATGGAGGGAACAGACAAAAATTCAGAATACACAGGAAGAACAGGTGGAACCATGGGCGGCAAAGGTGGAACAAAAGGTGGTACAGGTGGAACAACAGGTGGTACAGGAGGAGGCACATGAGGAGGATCCATAGGAGGCGCAGGAGGAGGACCTGATGGAGGTGGAAACGAAGAAGGTTGTGTATGCAAAGTAGAAGAATCAAAAGGGCGAGAATGAGAACGATATGCAAAACGCGGAGGAATATTAGAAGGAACGGAACGTGGATGAGAAGGAGTGACATTTGGAAAAAGAGACGGACGAAGAAAAGAAACCGAAGGAGAATGAGCGGAACGCGAAGGAGGACGAACAGTACGGTCCGAAGAGTGACGGCCAGAAACAGGAACAGAAGAAGAGGTATTTAAATGGCCATTAACAGGAGTAGAAGGAGGGCCAGAAGGAACAGAAGGGAAATGAGGAGGAGTATCTAAAGAATCATGAGAAGAAGAAACAGAAGACGAAACAGGCATTGACTCTGACGGAACGTGAGAACCCAGACCGAAAGAATGAGTGTGCGAAAGACCCGCAGGATTGGCACGAGAAGGAATAGGCGAGGACATAGACCGGCCAGGCGTCCAAGGACGATTTGGAGGATGTAGCCCCGCAGGGACATCACCAGAGGAGTGAACCATAAGAGAGGTCGAGAGGTTGATGAGATGTATTGGAGACGTGAATGTATGCGTCGAAAAATGATTGGAGACGTGAATGTATGCGTCGAAAAACGTAAAGGATGGGAAGTATGTGTCAAAAAAACAAATGTATGCGCCGACAAAGGATGAACGCGTCAAGAGTTCAAGGCGAGCCAAGCCAAGAAAGAGAAACCAGCGAGATAGGACACTAGACCAACAAGAAAAGGCCCATAACCTGTGGGAACCGGTGTACCTATAGACGGAGAGAATACAATGAGCTCCTCACGCCGGTGATGAAGAAAGAAACGGCTATATTGTACCTATAGACGGAGAGAATACAATGAGCTACATAACTGGTAAGTATGTCGTCTATAAGGTATAATATAAAGGAAACACATACCTCCTCACGCCGGTGATGAAGAAAGAAACGGCTGAGGAGGGAAATAGTGACGTGGACATATATATAGTATGGAAGCGATCACATGATGGTGTCATCACGGTACAAAACGCGTATGCTAACAGGCTATACTGAAACTGTGGTTGGGTGTCCATTGTTGTATTCACTAGCTATAATGTTGCGGGTCCGATCGGTGTTGTCTGCTGGTTTTGGCTTTCAAGAAGTTTCTTGGCAACTTGTGGCTGTATTGATAATTGAGTGCTTGGTTTGTCGATAGCTCTTTAGATATGTCAGTTGAGCTATAATGCGGCTCAGGTAGACATTTGTTGGTAGAAAATGTACTTTGCTTACCATATCTTTTCAACTCTCTTCGATGGAAGAGGTGCACATTGTCTATCCAATGTCATTTGGAGTACTTTTCCGAGAATTGGCAAGCGACGTGGACCCGGAGGAAGGCGAGCTTTGTTAGTCTTCATTGAGAAGAAGACATAGCTGAGTACAAGTACAAAGGCAGTCATAAAGCCACTTGAAGCCATCTTGGCTTTGGTATGCAACAGCAGTCACAAAAAATAGCCTTGAATGTAAGAGGGGTTTCTTGGACAACTACATCCGATATCCTGACCAATGTTAGTTTTATGTGAGTTTAGATCATATAAGAGTCACTTCTGTGTATCTATTTATTTATCTATCTGTCTGTCTATCTATCTGAATGCCTCTATTTGGGTGGCGTAGACTCGTAGCAAGCTGAATTAGACCTGGATTAGTCAGGTCTTGCGAAAGCCAAACCGCTGCCAACGGTCGGCGTTTTGATTCTATAATCAATTTAAGTTCAATTCAGTAAGATAAGATTAAGTAACGCGGCCGCTGCTGATCGCTGCTATCACAGCGTATGCTTGAACTTCAGAAGCTCGCATCAAATTTATGATGGCAAAATGGTTGGGTTGTATGGTGTCTTCCAGAATAATATAGACACGGGTACGGGCACATTTAAAATTGCAAGTCAAGCTTTCCGGTGTGCGACAGACTACAGTGTGCCAAGGATAGGAAATCAGGCTGACAGCCTAACTACAAATTGTGGCACTAACTCAGATAAAGTTCCTGATTTGAACGACTCTACGAGATTGAATTTATCTATACCATTGAGAGGGAAAGACAGGAAATAGAAATATGCTCAAGTGACATGTCTCGTTAGTGTCCAGTGACTAGGAGGGTGACTTATGTGTATATATAGTATTAAGATAGTTTGTCCATACAGAGCCAATAATCACGGTACTTATGCGTTGATCGATGCCAAGATGACCCACTAACACGGGGAGAAGAAGAGAAAATAGCTTCTCCGTCTCCAGTGAGGTAGTATCAAATTTCTATAGTTCCCCTCATCAAGGTCAGAGGGAGTGTCTATGTATACATGGACCGAGATTAGATAAAGACTTCGTTGTTTCCCAGTTTTGGAGACAATCCAACATGGTGGTAAGGCAGAAACAGTGTGCTTTGAACGCGAGCACCGCAGCAACAACAGTAGATTCAGACTCCCATACGGACATGGGCGTGGACAATGGATGGCTGAACAAAATCAAATTAGGACATACAGCGGGTAAAAACGGCATAAACTTTGAGCTGCCTGGCTGGAAAAAAGACCGATATCATTGCGTCGGGATCATGAGATTACGTCATGATCTTGTACACAGTACAATTCTTGCAATAACAGCCTGGCACCCAGGGCGGGGGTCACCTTCATGCCCACTTTTGATACGCGAGCTCTGCCGCAGTGCCGCTCATGTAATGTAATGACGTACAATTTATATCGTTAACTCGCGTGCTATCATGTCTGACAGTGACAAGTACGACGGTTTTTGCAGGACGATTAAATCTCATTTATGTACTAGGGAAGTTCCGACTGCGTCGGCTCCGACCTTGCTTGCGCCGAATCTAATGTGCAGAATGCCTCATGGATTTTCACCGACCCCGTTCCACAGCATGTAGTGTATCAACTTCTATTAAATGGTTTCTATACAAATCAATTCTGTTCAACGATATGACCACACCGGTCCGAAAAAGGTCATGACGTTGTCCAAACACGACGAGCGTAACGGCCATAATGGGAAGAAACTGAGAAGAAATACGTTGAGTGTAACGGCAGTCTGGCAGAAGAAAAGATTTATACGGGAAGTAAGGCACCGCCGCATTGGAACTCACCAAATTGTGGACATTTGACTGTCAGCGTTGAAGGAGAAAAGAAGGAAAGAAGGATCCAGAGGAGTTGAAGACAGACGACGGATGAGTGACTGAAGACGGGCAACGCAGACGTATCGGAGCAATGGAAGTGTATTTGGTCTTATTTGCGATAGAAGGCGTCGCAGGCTTTGGCTTTATTTATTCGGGAGTGTGGGCACGTGAATAAGAGGGTGGAGAGACCTAGCAAGCAAGGTAACCTTACCAGAGTCCGGATTCTCCAAAGAATCTGGCACAACGTCGATCAACAGCAACTTCGTTTCATTTCTCAGGCTCGGCCAGAAATCGGCAGGCTCTCGCGCAGCATGAGGGAGGAACCAGGGTGCACCCCCCGCCATGGGTGCCAGTCTATCGTCAATGACTTTTGAAGGTTTCCTGGCGTTGTACTTACTACCAGCGTTGCTTCCGAACAGGCCTTTAAGAATCTAAAATAATTGCGAGTTGATCAAACTACCCATACTTATACATTAAGGAAATGGGCCATCGCTGCGCGTGGCAGGAAGGAGGCCGTAAATTCTTGAGAATATGTTGAGATGCCGGAAGGCCGAGCTACTCCCAGCGTGAGATAAGATTTTGATATGCCAAATGGGTTTCCACACAATGCGCTAAGCGACGGAATAAGTAAGGACGCTTTCAGTCGGCCTCGTAATAGAAAGTGAAGCTGGACATGATAGAAAGCTTGCGCGCAGCATACGCCCTAAAACGGTTATTTTGAAAGTCCGACAACTTTCATGTTTTGTCTCCTCGGATGATGGATCTCCTCCCTTTGCTGGCCTGCTTTCACTCCAAAAAAGCAGGAAAGAAAAGAAAATTTACGGTTAGGTCTCGAATCACAACCTTTTTCAAGTGCAAAATGTGTTCAGTAGTAAGTACAGACCGCGTCTGCTAAACCTATGCTTTTCACTTACCCTAGAAACTTTGCATTAGCCCACTCAACCCCACGATTACGAGGAATAGCAACTCTATAACGCAATTTTCAGAACACTGACAGCATCCGTACGCAAGCTAGGGAGGAAGAAGGAGCATCTGTGACTCATGATACGTGATATCGTGCATATGCACCAGGCTTCATCTCATGTCGTCTCATTTTCGAGGCAATGTTCCAAGGGATCCTGAGCGTGTGGGGGAGACTACTGGTGCAAGGAGGGATGTGATTGCAAATTCGTACCTTTTCCTCAACTTTCATTCAGAAGGAAACAATTTACAAGCCGATGTCTTTGAAGTTCTACAGCATCTAGACTAGAACGCACAAGCATCTTGTCTGCTTCTTCTTTACGACCCTTCGTTAAGGGTTTATCGAGCACCACCTGACAATAGTCCCTCTTACATTCCTAACGTCACGTCATAAGAAGCAATTGTGGTCTTCGTCGACCGTTGGATTGCAAAAAAAATGCGTTATTAGAACATTCTCGCAGTCAAGTCTCATCCATTTATACCACCATGGTGCTCTGTGAATTCTTGGACATGGTACGATGCCCGTCATGGAGGCAGTCTCTCAGTGGAATGCTTTGATGGTGAGTCTTTGTCTTGGTTGGTACTATCTCGTTCTGAACTCCCTAATACTTATAGTCATCGTAGTCGGCGGCAGTGTTGCAGGTTGTTCGACAGCCCTGTCTCTTATCCGACAAAAACCCGATGCTCCAGTCCCAGTCTTCAACAATGCAGACGCCTCGCATTTCAAGGTGCGTTATATACTTATGCTTACCTTCTCCATCTTTGCTGAGGCACTGATCATGATTCTTGATGCCCCGAATAATAGGTTGGAACGGCACTATCTGAAGATATCCAACAAGTTTTTCATACCTAGCGATTAGGTCATTATGGTGAAGATGAGGTATGAGAGGAAAAAAGAGAGGTTGGACTCGGAGTGTTTATAGGCAGGTTGGGACCAGGTTTCAGGGCGAGTTTTGGGGGAAGATGAGGTAATAGATGGGGGTGTGGGCGGGTCAGACTATGGATATTGACTTTGGCTTGCCGCTTGCGACACAACCCTCTTACCCACATACATCATGTAGATATCCTGGACTATATATTAATCTTCGATCAGAGCTACTGGACACGTATACTGAGCCCAGCTCAGATCACAGCAACACCGATTCCGAATGACAGCTATATTCCAAAGGGAGATAAACCTGATGCCGACATTGATATTTATAGTTTTCAAATCAGGCTGGCAGTGCAAAGTCATATAAGTAAGACCAGCTGTTCTATTCGTGTAGACATTACATCTCCTTTCTCCCCTTGAAGGTATGCCCTCTACTCCGTTGTTGCTCGCAGTAACATGGACTAAAATCGAATCATTTTTTCCCTTGAAGCTTTTGAAATATACTTTCGATACTATCATGCGCCTCCTCAATACGTACGACCTTACTCTAAAAGAATTCTACGCTAATATTCCCCTATATGCCATTCTTTCCCATACCTGGGAGAAGGACGAAGTCACGTTCCAGGACATCCAGAGTCTTGAGGCTGCCAAAGACAAGCACGGATGGTCAAAGCTCAACAGAGATTATACCGACCCTGAGGATGATTTGAAATGGATTGCGACCATGATTTCTCGGGGCACCAATGGAGTCCGAATTACAATTCAGGACATTCAGGACCTTGATGTCTCCAAACGCAATCTCGATGCAGGATGGAAAAAGGTCATAGGCGCTTGTGCCCATGCGTGGAAGTACGACTTTGAATGGATTTGGATCGATTCGTGCTGCATTGATAAATCAAGCAGCGCCGATCTTTCCGAAAATCTCAACTCGATGTACCGGTTCTATGGGGATGCTGGTGTCTGCTACGTGTATCTACCTAATGCATCAAGTGAAGAGGATCCCAGAGATGCCAAGTCAGGCTTCAGGAGAAGCAAGTGGTTCACGAGAGGTTGGACCTTGCAGGAGCTTATTGCACCTTCACATATTGCTTTTGTGGATGGTTCATGGAGGGATATTGGCTCTAGACATAGCTTGCGCGATGCAATATCAGCCATCACCTCCATTCCAGTCGAGCTCTTCGAGGACAAGGATCGGGACCTTGCAAAATACAGCATAGCTCAAAGAATGTCCTGGGCAGCATTCAGGGAGACAACCCGACCTGAAGACAGAGCTTATTCTCTCATGGGACTTTTTGATATCTGCATGTCGCCGATTTATGGAGAGGGTGGGGCCAAGGCATTCATGCGGCTTCAGCAGGAGATTATCAAGATATCCGACGACCGTAGCATTTTTGCTTGGGCTACTGATTACGAGAGGGATGAGGATGGGCAAGAAGTCAAAAAAGATCCCAGAGGATTGTTTGCACGGTCTCCTGACGAGTTTAAATGGTCTGGTGGAGTAGGCATCTCTAACACAGAGTTAACCGGTGACAAATCACCCTTCTCATTCAACAATAATGGCCTTCGCATCCATTTTCCAACTTTCACAACTGATGAAACATTTAAACATCAATTTTAAGATAAAGGGGAGTAAAGAACTATGTTTTTCCTTTATTTCTATGGTAATCAAGTTACAAAACTTAACTTTCTTCATTGAAATTGTTATGATTTTTAGTCTAATCAGTCAAATACATTCAGCTCAGTGTTTCTCAGCACTTAATCCCATAGTTAGAGATGGCAACGGGTTACCCATGGGTCGACCCGGATCCGTACCTGTGGGTAATTGACTTAAAAAGTCCTGACCCGTGACCCATGACTGACCTGTCCATACAGGTACCCATGGGACAGGTCAAAATACCTGTGGGTCAAGGGTTACCCATGGGTTTGCAAGACTGCAGATCTATTGCAGATACCTGCAGGTATACCCACAGGTACCCACACCATTTCTATTGAGTTTGGGCAAAGAATTGCTATATGTTAGGCCAAGAGTAACAAAGTTGACTATTGCATACACAATTGTGAAGATGAAGTATACCTAGCTATTTTTTATTTCTAAAGGTAATTGCAGAAAGTTTGTCCTGGTGAGTTATTCATAGTCTAAAAAATTGTGGCACTACATATTATAAGGGGAAGGATCAATAATAAAAATATGTTTTTAATGCAAGTTTATGGAGGTTATCAAACAGATGAAATTTCATTTCTATGACTTGTCCAGAAACTGACTTTTCAAAGATCTGGCAAACAAATAACTTCAGATTGAGCAAAATATACATGTTTGAATGCTTTCTTATACACTTTTTATATGTAGCTTGCTCAATAATTATTTTCTTATCAATATGGCCTAGAGATAGACACTGCTCTGCTATGGCTTCAGCATGAGAGATTAAATGAGAAAAATGAATGGTTGGTTGTTAAGATATGAGCAAAAAAATTATTTATTTGTTGTGAATTTGGCACCAAAAATGAATAACTATGCAAATAATGATATTCACAACATGTTCTATGAATCAAAGTGGTAGCAAGGGAAATAACCTTTATTTTGGTATACTTCATTACAAGGATGAGTAAAAAAAAGACAAAAGATATTTACATATAGCTGGCAAAAGGCTTGCAAATAAAGTAATTTTAACTGTAGCTTGCTCAATATTTGTTTTGTGATCAATGTATAAGTTATAAACATTCACTTTGAATACTATGGCTTTAATATAAGATACTAAGTAGAGAAAATGACTGCTTGACTGTTAAGATATGAGCAAGGCAATAGTTTATTTTTAGACAAACAGACACTGAATAACTATGCAAATAATAATATTCACAACATACTCTATAAATCAAATTTGTAGCAAGGATGGGTACCTTCAATTTGATGTACTGTCTATCAATAATAATAAAAAGTTTGCAGAAAGTGATACCTGCGGGTACCCACAGGTATAGCATTTTCTGAGAGGGCTTGACCTGTGACCTGTTGATGACCTGGACCCGCACTGACCCTGATCCGTGGGTTTGAAATACCCACAGGTATTTTGACAGGTCAACCCATGGGTACCTGCCAATATCAATACCCGTTGCCATGTCTACCCATAGTTGGCACCATTCATCATGTTCAAAACTTCTAATATAAGCTCCTACGAAAGGAACGCAAAGACACGCAAAAACTGTCAGACACGCAATTGACATGCAAATTTTGACACGCAACACGCAAGGTTTTGGACCTCACGTGACTTTGCGTGTCATTTGCGTTTCAACGACACGCAAATGTCACGCAAAGTCACGCAAATTTTTGGACTTGCGTGTCAAGATTTTGCGTGTTGCGTGTCAGCTAATGATCGATTTTTTCAAGAGTGGAATTTTTTTACTCAGTATGTTACCTTTTACCGTACTTATAGCGCTATGTATGTATATAAGTAGTAGCGAGGCCCTACCTGCTTGTTGTTCACTGTTGAACAACATCTCTTACCCCACCCCCTCTTCTCCAAGGCAGCAGAGCTGATTAACATTACTTATATGGTAGACATGTAAAAAAATGAATTAGAGGAAGGGGTCAAAGTTATAGTGAACACACTACTATTAACTCTCTCATCGGCCTTTCAACGCCAACATTTCTCAAAGTTTTTTGGGCTCTTGGGCACTAGACTTTCGTAACCACATCTCCCCGCTCGTATATCGCATTCTAAATACTGTACTATTACGACCATAAGTTCGCGTAACGCATAACGCACCCCCCCTGAACTTGGGTCATTTCATAAATCGTAACGCATCACATGCACATCCGAACACCTACCCCAATAATTCCGTCACGCGGCCCGAGCTCGGATCAGCAAAATGAACTAATTTTTGCGTGCGGCCTTCGGCCGCAAAGCATCGCGTAACGCATCATCCGGCCCTCTGAACTTATTCTCTACCAGAAGTATCGCATCACGGCCAAAGTGAACGAACTTTTGGTCGTAATAGTACAGTAACCTAATTTCTAATTTATTTTCCACAATTATATAGTATATTAGAGAGTTTGCGCAGCGCCAACCACTGCCACGTACGGCTTATATAACCGTGCGCGAGCGGTTGGCTCTCACGCTTGATGACGTGGTCACATGTCAATTTTTTTAAAAGTTTAGAGGAGCTGGGACTCGGAGGGCGCTTATTGAGGTGTCGAGAGCGGAATGAATGTTTACAAGGAGAAGATTTTTGCTGATAAAATGTGCTAGAACTCAATTCATGACCCATAGTATACAAAGGAAGGAATGGTGGCTTGCGCACAAACAACAAAAGCCAACCACTCGCGCACGGTTATATAAGCCGCACGTGGCAGTGGTTGGCTTTGCGCAAACTCTCTATTGTGGTGGAGGGAGCGCTGTTTCAAGGACGGGGATTTAGACAGAAGTTGTGATACATTAAAACAATCATGGCTAGCTGTAAACATTAACTATAGAATTATTTCAACACTAGCACTATTTATTGAACGCCTAAGCACTGCGAAATCCGGGGTGATATCCTTATTTATTAGCCTGGGAATGATATGCCGACGCGCAAACACAACACGCAAACACGCAAACACGCAAACACGCAAACACGCAACACGCAAACACGCAAAACACGCAACGCGCAAATATTGACACGCAAATCCGACACGCAACACGCAACCATGTAACGCAAAAATCAGGTTCCCGGTTTGCACGGTCTCCTGACGAGTTTAAATGGTCTGGTGGAGT
>ML179859.1:31018-45835 GCA_004369135.1 Dendrothele bispora CBS 962.96 | reverse complement strand
AGAAAATATATCTAGAATATACTACATAGTTCTACTAAGAGGCTGTGTACTTATTTCTAAGTACTTCGGAGTTGTTCTAGTAAGTACTATGATATTCTACTATTTTCTACAATACTTTCAAACACATTTATCCATGAAATGACCGCGGGGATCTGGCCTAGGCTCAGTAGTTGTGCCAAACGAGCCTCAAAAGTTCTTTGAGGAAGAGTAATTACTGTAATTAGTTCTTGTCGATAGCCACCATTTTTCAAGCCACCAGTAATAATATCAGGGTTGAATCCCTGTAAATTAAAGTGCCAGCAGCAGAAGAACTGCGGGTGAGAGATGTGTAGACTGCACGGAAATCACGGCTAAAGTTGGTAATGTCAACAACATTACATGGCCTTGTTTTGCCTTGTGAAGCATAATCAGTCATTGCAAAATTAGGAAGCACTTGTACCTGTGTGCGAGAAATTACTTTATATGTATCAGTGGACAATTTACATTCAATTCTGACTGTTCTTCTAGTTATGGGTACAACATTTTCTGGAAGTCCATCAAATTTCACAACAGAAGGGGGATTATGTAGCTTCACAAATAATACATCCAGTGTCTTTTGCCCCAGCTTACCAACTGATGCTTTCCAGCCATACACATGGCCCTCCTGTCCTTTTGTAATGCAAAGCTCAGTAGCACTATTGTGTGTAATCATCACAGGCATTCCTCTACACAAATTGAGTTTACCAGGGGAAGATGACACAGGAAATTGATTAAGGGAACGTGAATAGGGGAAAACTGTGACATTACCCCCTCCTAAAGTTTGAACTCCGTTGAAAAGAATTCCAATTCCTCGACTGCAATAAAGCGTACTGCTGGTCGACCCAGAGTTTTGTATTCTCGGATCTTTTCTTGAGCATTTTTCAAGTTCTTTGCAGGTTCCCAAGTGTTGTGTTCTCGACCATAGCCTTCTCACTTAACCAGGTATTGTGTTTGTTTACCCTGAATACGATGTTGTAGGATCTCTTCTACCACATATTCTTCCTTTCCTTTGACAAGGATTGGTTTAGGTGGTTGCTTCTTTTGTCCCACAATGATAGGCTCATTATAGGTGGCAAGCTTGCTAGCATGAAATACAGGATGGTATGCACGATACTGTGATGGCAAAAAGTGACATAAGATAGTTTCTCAATGACTTCAAAAGGTCCTTCATATCTAGGATGAAGAGCTCTTTGTGTTGTCTGATAATCCTTCAAATTTAACATCACTTTATCACCAACTTTGAAAGGAATGTTTTGAACACCCTTGTCATAGTACCATTTCATCCTTTCCGCTGCTCACTTTACGAAGATGGTTCCAATCATGCCTGTCGTATGAAACTCACATTATACGGACTCAAACAATCCGGACGAGTTTGGAATCAACGACTCAATTCCCAGTTCTTGGCGCTCGGATATACACGATTAATTTCGGATCAATGTGTCTATTTTCGGCAAGCTGATGCTGGACCCATTATTATCGCAGTTACGAGGCCGGAGTTTACGGAGGTCTCGTCCTTACTAAACTCGAACTGGCTGCTGGAGTTTCATGTGTATACCCATATAGTTAATCTATTATCTTATCTATACAAATGATGGGCCGTGTCTGGACCATCGTAGTCATCATTCATGAGTCATCTCGAGATAATTTAAATCATCTTGTGCACAAAGATGCTCGTATTGTCCTCTGTACTTAAAGGCCAGAACTGCTTTCGCTTGCTTTGAGCTTCTTGTCGTCTTTGCATAAGATCTATAAGGTCTATATGTCTAGGTTGTTTTGTAAGCATAGGACCTGCTCTAGGATGTCGACCATACTCCAAGAAAAAGGGAGTCTCCTTGGTACCTTCATGTGCTTGGTTGCTATATGCAAACTCTGCCATTCCTAGCGGTTGTGACCAATTGTCAGTATTGTAGTCAACATAGAAGCGAAGGTATTGTTCCAGGATTTGGTTCACACATTCTGTTTGACCATCTGTTTGTGGATGATATGCTGTAGACATGCTTGACTCAATTCCAAGTAGTTTGCACCATTCTTGGAAGAGTTCTGCACCAAACTGAGTTCCTTGATCGGGAATGATTTGCAGTGGCAACCCATGTAAAGGATAAATCCTATCATAGAGTAGCTGTGGTAATATTAATTACACGTGTAAGCATGCTTACAGTAATTACTCTTCCTCAAAGAACTTTTGAGGCTCGTTTGGCACAACTACTGAGCCTAGGCCAGATCCCCGTGGTCATTTCATGGATAAATGTGTTTGAAAGTGCCCCAAATATTTTGGTGATTTTTGAATAAGAATTGAGGGAGTTTATTTTAGATTACTGCACAAACTCGTAATTTGGAGCAGTTACTCCCTCGATTCTTATTCAAAAATCACCAAAATATTCGGGGCACTCCCAGACACATCTATCCATTAAATCACCGTGGAGATTTCATCTAATCTCAATAGTTGTGCCAAACGAGCCTCAAAAGTGCTGCGAGAAGTAAATGTAATTAATTACCATATTAGGAGCTACAAGTTTGAAGTCATGGGTTGGGCCCACGGCTACGGGTTTGAAAGGGTTTTGAAATCAGTACCCATACCCAAACCCGTGTTACCCAAGCCCGCAACCCATGGCAACCCGCAAAACCCCTGCTTCTCACTAACTGACATATGTCGTGGCTCGAGCAAGGTTATCTAGGCTACCTTGATCAAGGGCCTTCAACAAGATATGGATGTTGTCGATATCAACGAAGTGATCTCTGTCATGAATCATCCCTGCTTCTTTGTCTTTCATCATTGCTTCCATTACCTTTGTTCCAGATCATTAGCTTCCATGCCATTGATGTATCATCTTCTGATTGATCACTGTTGTGATGCATATTAACATCTCTTAGATACATGATTATCATTCTATGGCTGTTCCATCATTGCCTTCTGATCTACCATTGTCCTTCTTTTACATATATACTTCATAGCTTCGTAGATAGCTCCCTAGTCTGTCCACTTTGTCCCTCTAGTCCATACTGCTCAGCCTTGCCTCAGTACTATGTTGATGTAGGCCCATTGTTGGCTCTCTCACTATCTATTCTATTATCTTTGCTTCGCTTTCTGACCCTGTGTGGTGGCCTGAGAGGCATCCTGGACCTCAGCTGAGCTGTTCTTGACAATCTTCAACTTGAAGCTCCTCCTCGCTGTTGTGATCAGACATGTAGAAAAAGTAGGAATGGAAAAATGAAGGAAGTTACTGTTGAATTCATCTTGCCTGCTAGCATTGTTGGACTGGACATCATGGTTTTCCATCATACCCACACCATAAGGGAATAATGTTGGCCATAAGTATCCAAAAAGTTTAGGATTATTTCGTGTTGGAAGTGGAACAGAACCTGAAGGAAATTTAATAAAAGGTTCAGTCCCTGATTTTAGCCTGGAAATTGCATTAAGCTTTTGCGTTTTGTATGTAGAGTCAACATGATCAGCATCAACCACAGTGGAAGAAGGCATGCCAAGGTGGGATACATTGTCATGAAATTGCTCAGCATTGGCCTGATGAGTATATGAGGATCCTTCTGCATTTGCATTAGTACGAATAACACTAGCCAATGGAATAGGAATACCATGATCTGGATATTGAGCAGCATTTGAAATCACTGTCTCAAGATCAAGGTCAAAATAAAGAGGGTTATGAAGCTTGAGCCACGTTAATGCTGCAATAATTTTGGAACAGCGTACCAAGAGTGGAGTTTTGGCAAGTGTATCAATTGTAACTTCAGTATTGGGAGATCCAACCAGAATAACACATATCTCATCATGGAGACCACCTTCCATAATAGGCAATTTCCAAAAATGCGGTTTTTCCAACTCCACAACCAATTTTTTCCATGAAAATCCGTTAGCTCCATCTGAAAGACAAGCATTGAAAATAGGGGGGTGGAAACTTTTTTCTTGTCAATAGTATTTTTTTTGAAGGAGATATCTGAGAAAGAAAACGGCTAAAAATGACCAAAAACCGCCATTTTTAGCCATTTTCTTTCTCAAATATCTCTATCAAAAAAAATGCTATTGACAAGAGGTAAGCTTCTACCCCCCCATTTTCAATGCTTCTCTTTCAGATGGAGTTAACAGATTTTCATGGAAAAAATCGGTTGTCGAGTTGGAAAACTCGCATTTTCGAAAATTGCCTATTATGGAAGGCGGATACTTCGGAGCGTCTCACTTTGGACACCGAAAACTCAGGATTAATACATAAATTCATTCTACAACTTGTTTGAAGCAGAAATATGCACTCAATCCCTAGATACGGTAGAAAATATACCGCACCGTCACTTTTCGCGGCCACGAGTATACGGGTACGGTCGTATTTATTACGGGTCGTAAAAATTATGGAATGTCCGTACCCGTATCATATCTCATATTGCCGAAGCCCTGACGGTACGGTAACGGGTCGTACCCGTCTGTAATACGGTAGGTACGACCGTGAAGCTCTTGGCACGAAATTTTAGCAAAAAGAAAAAATCTAAACTCATTTTGTGCCATTTCTTGTTGTTTTCATGCCTAAGAAGGTATCGCAGCCTTTGCCTTCAATTCATCCCAAGTAGGTTCCGACTTTGCATAATCATCAAGTGATGACCAGTCAGAACTGATTTTTCCAATTTCGAGCCTCCAACAATCAAGTCGCATCACAATACCACTGTGCTGTATAACCTCGTGCATTCTCCTAAAACCTGGCTTCGAAGAGATCTTGCCTGTCTCCCTCGGACGCAGGACTTTGATGTTAGCCATAAGACTGTAGTCATCAGATTCATTTCGGGCCCTTGCAGGTTCAATAAAGGTACGCCACACAGCATCTGCACATGCCATTTTGACGTGAAAGAGACCAAGAACATAGACCAAACCCTGTACTTTTCTCCAACGGGTCTTCTCTTCTGAGCGAGACCTCAATAGGCTCTCAACCCGCTCTCCCACTCCTAAATCTCCAAAAAGAAGAACGACATGATTTCCTAAGTCAATTCGTTTCTTGTTCCCTGGATCACTGATACCAGCATCATTGGGATCGCCCACGCCTCCCTGCTTTGATAAGAGATCTTAGATTATCTGTGCGTTCTCGGCAGGTGTCGAACAAGCCGAATCCATCATCCGAGCGTGAATCTGTTCAGCCTACAGCCGTTCGGCGTAGGGTACCGCGACGTTCGCAGTAACCTTTCGTCTCTAGAAGAGAATCATCGCTGCCAATCAGGTCTGTGCCGTTGCCTCGGAAGCGCTCCTCCGATCCCCGGAACAGCGTCTATATGTACTAGCGAAATAACCAAAAATGCATCATGTACAACAAATTGATCCTGTCGCATCCCATATGCAACGCCATGGACCCCAACCCATTTCTCTGCTACCCGGAAGGTACGCTTGATTCTCCGCAGAAAATTGTTGCTCGCATCGATAGTATCCGGAGCCAAATGGAGCACATCTATGCCCCACCTGGCACCCGGTGTTCAAGAGAGTCTCGACATCATGCGAACTATCCTTTTCTTTGGAAAGTTAAAGACGGGCAAAAAGATATATTTCTCTGCGAGAGCTGTTCTAGTAAGCCCTGAAACCGCTCAATTTCACATTTTCCGTTATACACTGTCCGTTATACCCTTTGCTAATTTATCATACATACAGATAAAGTGGAAGTCGAAAAGATAACTGACAAATTCGTGTTTTGTTGCCTGGACCTATCTCAAACTTTGGAAGGACAACGTCACTAAAACAGTGCAAGTGAGACACCGAGTATGTAGTTGACAAATATAAAGGCTCGAATAATATGATCGAGGAGTATAGTGGGTGAGTGAATGTACAGTGAGCAGTGCAAATTAGTAACAAACTGTTGAATGAATTTAAACGATCACTGATCACCTCAACTCGAATATTTAAGTTTCATTAATCATTGGGCTCAAAAAAGGTGGCCCACAGAGGTGTATCAGAATTCATATTACACGTTTTGTCCACCTCAAAATGGTGTCCGTATTCCTTCATCACTCAACCTCGAGAACAAGATTGCACAAGCACGGGACACGCAAATGAACATCAGCAAGTTTCGAGCCATATAAAGTGCATAATGCATGTAAAAGGCATAAGCGTGATGCACGACGTTAGGCCTGGGTTAGAAATGATTTCCGAGTTGTTATTAACTGTCAGAAATTATGGGGGTCTGTGCTAATAACAAATGGCGTGTAAATAACAATTTCTGACAATTATATAAGCGAAATGTAACATATCATTTGGGTGATTTTAAGGTGGTCTGTCCTTTCTGCAAAGCTCTGCACTGTATGTGTGAAAAAAGAACAGAATCCTCTAGAAGTAACCCAAAATTTGGGTCATGCTGTCTGCAAGAAAAAGTGGTACTTCCAAAACTGCAACCTGTACCTCCTGAGATTAGAGCTTTGTACGATGGATCCAGTCATGACTCAAAGCATTTTGGGGAGAAAATTCGTAGTTACAATGCTGCATTTGCTTTTGTGTCTCTGGGTTTGAATACTACTAATCCCAATGACCCTGAAATGCCTACAACTGGCCCACACTATTACAAGGTCAAAGGTGAGCTTTGGCATGCATTGGGCTCTCTTTTTCCAGAGACTGGCAATAGTCATGTATATGCCCAGCTGTACATACGGTGGGTCAAAAAATTGTCCACATGTTGGGCTATTTTGAAAAGATCATCAAATTGTGAACCAAATAGGTGTTGTATCAAAAAATAGTGAGTGAAGGCTAGAAAGCCCTTTATCTTATCTACATAAATATATATTTTGTTGATGTCAATCAGTTTAGAACTCATTGAGATATAATCAATTCATTTTGATGACTCATGTGGACAATTTTTTGAGGTTCTATCCTTGTATACAATTTCTTGAGTTAAAAGTGATATCATCAGTGGAGCTTTTGCCGTAATGCAATATATATGTCATACTGATGTCATAGGCTCCACCCTAGCTGTATATAACCTGTCTTAAATGACTCAGATCCTCTACAACATCATGAGACCCCTCACCTCTAGCCAAAAGAATAATGTCCTTGCTCTCCTTCAAACTTCTGCTTCTACCAGGGAGATCTCTGCTCAAACTGGTGTATCCAAGTCTAAAGTTGCTTCTTTGGCCAAAGAAGTCTTTCCAGACAAGGAGAACCTGTCTGCAGGCCACCCCAGGAAACTTTCTTCCACTGATGAACATGCAGTTATTCAACAAATCACTACTGGTAAAGCGACCAATGCTGCTCAAGTGTCCAGAAACATGAATTCCATTCTTTTCCAACCTGTGACCACTGAAAACATCAGGAATACTCTTCATAGGGCAGGGGATAATGTCACAAAACAGAAGAAAAAGCCAAAACTCACTCCAGCCCAGAAGAAGGCCTGTTTAGTGGTTGCCTACAAGTATAAGGAATGGGCTGTGGAGGACTGGAAAAGGGATATTTGGTTAGCTGAGACCAGGATCAATCTTTATGGGTCAGATGAGCAGCAGTATGTGTAGGGAAGAAGGAGAGAATCACTGGGAGAAAGAGGTGTGCAGAAAACTGTAAAGTTTGGAGGAGGAAATATCATGGTATGGGGATGTATGGGATGGAATGGAGTGGGGAACCTTGTGGATGTTGAGGGGAAAATGAATGGGCAGCAGTATGTGGCCATTTTGGATGACAATCTTCTGGAAAGCATGGAGGGTTTGTCTATTGATCCAGAAATAGCCATCTTCCAGCAAGATAATGACCCCAAACACACCTCAAAAGTGGCCACCAAATGGTTCAATGATCACAACATCAATTGCATGGATTGGCCTGCACAGTCTCCTGATCTCAATCCCATTGAACATCTGTGGACTACCCTCAAACAGATGCTCAATGATTATAGTAAACCACCTTCTGGAGTTTGGGAATTATGGGAAAGAGCAGCAGAGAAGTGGATAGAGATAGCAGAGGATGACTGTCAGAAGCTGATCAGGAGCATGCCTAGAAGGCTTCATGCAGTTATCAAAGCAAAAGGGGGGCATACTAAATTTTGTGGATATTTTGTGATCGTATCTTTATCTTATCAACTGATCAGTGATCATATCTGATCATGTCCGATTTTATCATGCATCTCATCTCATTCAATGATCAGTGATCATATCTGATCATATTTGATCTGATCTAATAGTGTCTGTTCCAGACTCTCTTTCTAGATTCATTGTTCTAGACTGGTATTCTATATAGAAGGTTTTAGATGGGGTTTTTCCTATTGGTCAACTGAGTGAATTATGATGGGCTTGGTACCCACCATGAGAACAATCATCAGTCAGCATCCTTGGATCAATAAGCGCCAAGGAATTCCTTAACATACAGTGGGTCAAAAAAATGTCCACATGTTGGGCTATTTTGGAAAGATCATCAAATTGTGAGCCAAATAGTTGTTGTATCAAAAATGATGAGTCAGGGCTAGAAGGCCCTTTGCCTTGATAACTGCATGAAGCCTTCTAGGCATGATTCTGATCAGCTTCTGACAGTCATCCCCTGCTATCTCTATCCACTTCTCTGCTGCTCTTTCCCATAATTCCCAAACTCCAGAGGGTGGTTTATTATAATCATTGAGCATCTGTTTGAGGGTAGTCCACAGATGTTCAATGGGGTTGAGATCAGGAGACTGTGCAGGCCAATCCATGCAATTGATGTTGTGGTCATTGAACCATTTGGTGGCCACTTTTGAGGTGTGTTTGGGGTCATTATCTTGCTGGAAGATGGCTATTTCTGGATCAATAGACAAAGCCTAACCCTCCATGCTTTCCAGAAGATTGTCATCCAAAATGTCCACATACTGCTGCCCATTCATCCTCCCCTCAACTTCCACAAGATTATGACATATATATTGCATCACAGCAAAAGCTCCACTGATGATATCACTTTTAACTCAAGAATTTATATACAAGAATAGAACCTCAAAAAATTGTCCCCATGAGCCATTAAAATAAATTGATTATATCTCAATGAGTTCTCAAATGATTGTCATCAACCAAGTATGTTTATGTAGATAAGATAAAGGGCTTTCTATCCCTTTCACACCATTTGATACAACACCTATTTGGCTCACAATTTGATGATCTTTCCAAAATAGCCCAACATGTGGACAATTTTTTGACCAACTGTATATTATTTACCCTATCAGACAATTGGTGGGAATTATCAGTCAGCACCTTGGCAGATCAGTCGGCACTCTTGGCATATCGGTCAGCACTCTTGGCAGATCAGTCATCATAGGTACCATTGGGTCATAGGTAGTGACTGGGGTCTTAGTGTACTTGTATAAATACTGGACAGTCTGAACCAGTAGAGGTCAGACTTAACAACATCTTTTGATTCCCATATCTGCATTTCTTCTGTATTAACCTCTGTTCATCTCACTTCCCCCATATATCTTTCAAGAGATACAGGTAAGCATAAGATTTGTGATACAATTTTGAAAGGATCTCCGCGACTAGATCTCTGTGACTAAGGACAGGTCAAAAAATTCACGAATTTTCGAGGGCTGTGATGCGTGACTCGCGAATTGAATGAAATGGTAAGGTAGATGAAACACATATTCGACCAACGCCACATAAGCATTGTCACACTGTGACTTTTGACCAAATATGGCAGTAAGTTCTGCCAGTATTTATTCCCTCACAGAGCACTTTATGGCTTATCTGGGCAGAACATTCTCTTGAGAAGGATCTCAGAGAACTCCAGTTTTTTGCTGAGAATTTTTGATCAAGTAGTCGCAGAGAAGATCCCTGTACAATTTTGTAAGCCTTTATTCACAAAATTTCTATGTTCACGTCAAAAAAACTAGCTCAGCATCATTTCAGAACTCAGTTGAAGGAACAGAACCCTCGGGAATGATTTTCTGCAGTGAGGACTACCATACACGTGGCCGCGGAAAGTAACGGTCCGCTATATTTTCTACCGTATCTAGGGACTGTGTACATATTTCTGCATCAAACAAGTTGTAGAATCAATCTATAGATTAATGAACAGGAAGTGGGCCATCGCTTCGCGTGGCAAGTACGAGGCCAGTCATACTTATGTAGATAGTTTGTTTGAACTTTGAATAATCTACCTAGGTCCTATTCATCCTTTGCATAGAGAACAACACTAGCATCTTTGTTTAAAAAATGATTCAAGTTATCCACAGACATTGACCCACATAGCCGAGGTAGTGGATGTGAAATACCATCATACACCCATTGATTACCATTGTGAAACATTCTTGTAATGAAATGGCTTTCGCCATAATATATGATTCCAGAGACCAAATAGGTCTTTGTCTGGTCTTCAATGGTAACTTCAATGTTCTCATTGACTGTGGTGATGCTAACATTCTCATTTGGAATTGCCATTAGGAAAAACTCTGGAAAGCGTGAAAATTTATATATATGCTGGAGTGGTTCCATGCACAATCGACATGGATTTGAACCAAGTTCCATGTATTGATTTGTCCAAGCTTGGGTAGATGTGTATACTTGTGAGAAGGTACTGTGGGCAAGTAATGCCAATTTGCACGTACATGACTGTTAATGCATATTGATTTTTGTTTCAAAAATGGTAGATCTGTACAAATAACATAATCAATCCCTTCTTCTATTGCTGCAAATTGACCCATTTGGAAGTATTCTGGCCTTGAACTTATCAATGCTTTTCGGAACTCATTTCTTGCCGAGTCAAGATTGTGGGTACCTGCCCTGAAAGCTTCAGCCAATGCTTGATATATAAGAGATGTGTTATGAGCACTCTCCAGTTCAAATTTATCACCATGAGTTAAGTATACATGATACATCAACATTATCACAGAGTCATATGAGCAACTGTTTTCAGACCAATTTAAGATTGTGCTGTGATTACAATGTGTCAAATTGCAGGTTGAATTATCTGTAGGTACATACCTCTGCTTCTTGGGTTCAGGACCATTCTCATCAGGATATGTGTCTGGCATTTTATGTTTGCCTTTACAATCAGTAATTGCACAGTTATTATTTTCAAGCTTTTTGATGGATTGGAAATTACCACTTTTATAAGTATTTTGAGATTTTTCAGTGCTTTTTTTTGGAAACAGTTCTCCACACAACTTGACTGTCTTCACAGACACCAAATGGCTCTTGTTCTGACCAGGCAATAGCCGGATGAATTTTAGGGGGTAGATAATTGGGACTTTGATACAATTTGAAGTTTTTTAAAAGTGATGATCTTGTTTCATCTGCAGCACCCAATGGTATTCCCCCTTCATATCGTAGCCTTGTGATTTCATCCAAAAGCTCCAGCTCACGCAACTCCTGTCTATAGCCACCATTTTTCAAGCCACCAGAAATAATGTCTGCATTAAATGCTTGGAATATCAGAGTGCCAGCAGCAGAAGAGCTGCGAGAAAGAGATGTATATACAGCCCTGAAGTCTTTGCTACTGTTAATATCAACAACATTCCAAATTCTTGTCCTTCCTTGTGAAGCATAGTCAGTCATTGCAAAATTAGGAAGGACTTGTACCTGAGTGCGAGATATTGTTTTGTACTTATCATCAGATAATTTACACTGTACTCTAACTGTTCTTTTGATTATTGGTACAACATTCTCAGGAAGACCTTCAAATTTCACCATGGAAGGTGGATTATTTAGTTCAACAAATAAGACATCTAACATCTGTTGGCCTTGTTTACCTTTTGATGCTTTCCAACCATATACATACCCCTCTTGTCCTTTGGTAATGCAAAGTTCAGTTGCTCCATTGTGCCTAATCATTACAGGCATTCCTTTACATATATCAAGTCTGCCTGCAATCTGTTGGTCAGTATATGAATGAGGCTGATCCCATAGCTCTTTTTGAAGAACTGGATTTAACAATCTTTTTTAAGATCTCCGTCTTTTTCTATTACTATCTCTTAATTTTTCTAAGTCTTCATATATTATCTCCTCATCTTCAGAGTAGAAGGATGTCAATGTTTGCTTTGTTTCTGCAGCAAATCTCTGGCAACCTATTTTGTTAATAACATCTTTATGCCTATTGTAGGTAAGAATTATAGGAACATTGCGAAATTTTTCAGAAGTGATTGAACGGTCCAGCCTCGTTGAGTCAGAAATGAGAGTCCGTAAAAATGTAATGTCTGCAGATGTGCATGCTTTATACCGCATGTTTTCAAGTGCAGTTCTAAATTTTGCATCAATGTCAGATTGTGTTCTCTGTCGCATGTTTTGTCTCAAAACGACTACAGTGGTTACTTGATGCCAAAGATGCTTGCCTATGCCACTTTGCTGACCTGATATAGAAGTTGAATCAAAACCAGCAGAATAACTATAAAGTGCTGCTGCTTCACCACCCATTGCTGGAGGTAGCTGTGCAAAATCCCCAGCAAAAATCATGTTCATACCTCCAAAAGCTTTTTCAGGTCTATTCAGCATACCTCCAAAAGCTTTTTCAGGTCTATTCAGAACTTTTGCCAATTTCTCACTAATTTTATACATATCAATGCAGGAAAGCATAGAAACTTCATCAAGAAACACATAATCAACACCATCAAGACGTGAACAAACTTGGTCAGCTGAGGTGGTTTTGTGTTCTCCCTCTGCCTTTGAGTTGATTCCAAAAAACTGAATGGTATGTTGAGCCTCCTAATAATGCAGCAGCAGCTCCAGTAGGTGCAACCACAATCATTTGATGCCTTTCTCCTCGCATAATAAAAAAATCTTTCAAAGCTCTCAAAACCATTGATTTCCCAGTGCCTCCCATTCCTCCAAGGTACATGTTAAGCTGCTCATTAAAGGGGCTGACAGCATGATTAGCTACAATACAAAAGGTTCTCTCTTGTTCTTCATTAAGTGTGAATTTTTTGACCTGGTCATCAATCAACTTTTGAGTAGCCCCAGCTCTGGATTTCTTTTCAAAGGCAAATTATCTAAAATACTCACTTGGTTGGGGTGTTTATTTTGGAATCTCTGCTTTTTGCTGCTATTATTATTTCTCTGTCTCTCACTTAACACATCCTGCCTTTTTTTCCCTATTGCAACCTGCCAAGAGTGTGCAGTGTAATCAAGTGGTAGAGATGTATAATGGGGTACTACAGAAGTTAGATCTGAAACTGGTTCATTCCATCCTGCACGTTGCAAAATCTCCTTCATTTCATTCATTTCAGCACGTCTTTGTTTTTCTCGAGCTCCAATGACATCACATGTAGGATCCCCCAGTATATCAAGATCACCATATTCAATTTCATCTTTATAATCTAAAATCGTTTGATCAATATTAGTGCTTGACATTGCATTGCGCTGTGCTCTAAAATCATCACGAGAATCTAAGCAATCATATCTAACTTCAAAATTATTCATTACTTCTTTGGATCTTTCATCAAACTTGTGTGACAAAAAAGATTCACTCCAAGTCTGGGATAGATTTTTGAGGTCTTTTCCTGAGCGCCATGGCTTAAAGAGAGTCAACATTGTTAAGCAGTAATACTCATGGTCACCTTTACTTCTTCTAGGAAGTCCTGGTCCAATAAAGTTGGGCACCAAAGCATTGTTCACAGGAGAGAGTCTTATGGCATGAGTATCAGCCAAAGGATGTCCATATATAAAGGGAAGGAGACTTTTTGGCAAATTTTTCTTCAGAACAGGAACAGGAAGGGGGGTATCATTTGTATAAACTTGGTTTGTGTCACTTTCATCATTTATTTCTTCCTCATCATCAATATCAGTATCATTATTGGATTCTCTTTCAGAGTCATACTCTTCATCTATGTCAGTGTCATCAAATGAATTATTTTCCTGGTTGTGTTTTTTTGCTGTAGAATTTTTTGGAATGTTGACTCTTTCACATCTTACAATCCAATTATATAATGACATATTTTCTAGCTCTGATGGACGGTAGATATAATCATAAACTTTTGATAATCCACATATTCTCCCCTTTTTCTTGATCAGGACAACTTTATGATCATTGGATTGTTCAAGGTTCCATGATTTTTGCACTTCAGTAACATAGCTTTTCCAGTAGAAAGGTCTAAACTCATGTGAAGTATAATGGTCAGGATAATCTAACAAATACATACAAATCATTGGTGCCCCAAGCTCCATACGAACTGCTAGAAGGTTGACCATTTGAGTAATGAGACGTCTAACTTTCTCCTGGCGAGTTGCAGATCCACTAATCAATTCGGTATTCCTTGTCAATATTGTTTTAATAACATCAAATATCACATGTGTATTTAAGCTCCATTTTGTAACATAATCTGACACATAAGCTACAACTGCCTTGATTGCTGTTCCAGAAAGCAAAGAAGTAACATCACTGTTACAGCGCAGAAGATATGTCATTACAGGATTATATGTGTTGATCCAAGGTTCTAGCTTTTTCAAGCGCAATGCTCCAGTGTTGATATCAACTTGACTGGTTTCAAAAACTTCACGTGGAAATCGTGCTTTGCATGTTCCCCATTTATTATCAAGACATCCCAAGTAATCTTTTGTCTTCATACGATTACCAGATTTATCAATAGTGGACTTGCATGTATGTAAATGAGTTTGTAAAATAATATCATCTACTTCTGAAGAAAAGTTTTGTCTCCATTCTCTCATTTCCCGGCACTTATTACAGTTAAAGTTATTACATTGGCATATTGTATGTGGGGCCATTGGTAGTGAGTATAATGGATTTTTGTAAGTCTCAGTATTTTGTTTTTCATTGAACATATCTTGAACTTGAGTTTTAGAACCAGTTGTAAAATCACCAGTGTGAACACTTTCAAGGTACTCCACCATCTTGTGCTGGAACTCCCCATTTGGCTCCAAAATTGAATCACGTATTTCTTG
>ML179859.1:6242-29608 GCA_004369135.1 Dendrothele bispora CBS 962.96 | reverse complement strand
TGGTCTCTTGCCTTCACGTAAACTTTTTCGACAAGTGTCACATATTTTGTTACAATTTTCATCCAATACAGGACCCAGAATTTCTGTAATTGGATCTGAGTTGGACCTGCGTTCCTTTCGGGTTACACTTGGCTGGATTGAAACATGCAAGTAATTTTTCATGGATTTCAATGCAGCCATATTGATACAGGGTTTAAGCTGGCCACAAACAGCACATCCAATTTCTTCAAGGTTTCGGGGACTAAAGCTTTCTGTCCAGTCGGTCATAATTTTGTGAATGAGCTTTTCTGCTGCTGGGCTGGGAGGAAAATTTACTTCTGGTTTTGATATACACTGGAAAACACTAATGGTACATGGACAGTTTGATGTACAAACATGATTATCCAGCTGTTCTTGCAATGCCCTTTTTGTTTTGCCTATACTAGTATATCCATGATATATGGAAAGAGATCTTAGATCAGCTATGCCAATTATAGATGTAAGATAATGCAGAGGTAATTTAACCCGCAACAATTGGTTACCTGATTCCAAGGAATTCCCAGTGGTCACACATTCCACATGATCAAAAACATATCTGCCATCAAATCTGTTCTTTACAGAGTCATTCATGTATTTTCTAAGGTCAGAATATGTATATTCTGCTTTATGTCTTGCACCACCCATGGTAAGGTATCTTGACTGAATTTGTGGTATGTCATTCTTGAAGAATATCAAGTCATAAATTTCATTGATACAAAGTGAAATATTAATGAACTTAATGATAAAATGATACAATACTGACCTAACTGTTCCTTTCAAAGATGCTGTCAAAAATCCACAACTTGCACTTATTTTTGATTTTATTTGATTTATCACAAGTCTTAATTTATTCTGCAAAGCATAGTGTACAATATTGGAAGCAGAACAATTTGTATTCTTAGACATACAGAGCAATGCATTCAAAAGAGCAACATAAAAGTCATGACTCAACATAAGGTTTTGAATGATTGATAATTTTGTAATTTTTACCTGCAGGATAATGTCATTCTCAATTAAGATTTGATGATCTGTGTTTTGTGAAGTTGAGTTACATTGAAAGGAGAATTTAGATGCTGTATGAGATAGGAAATTAACAATGCTTGCATTGATAAATGAGTAGACTTCACTAAAGATTTTGATACTGTTATGATTAATCAGTAACTGGTTGATAATGCATCCATCAATACCCATTGTGTGTGTAACTATCATGGGTCTCATTGGGTTGATAGAATACTTTCTGAAATGTGTTTGTGAATGAGAGAATAAGTTTAATGGTAGATTTAATTTCCATGAAGGATAATTTAGTTTCCAAAAGTAATTTAATTTCCATGGAGAAGGTAATTTCCCAAATTTCAAAGCAGGCATTTGTGGTTGATTTCCAATATCTTGGGGAATTGCAGACACAATTTTCCGGGGGATGACCTGAACTTGGACATTAGAACTTTATACATTGGGCATATAAACAAGTTACACACCGTATCATCACTTTTATGGTCCTTTGTTTTGTCTATGAGTACGCACCTTGGATACTTAATCACGTCTTGCGGTATGTCTTGCACCATATCAGATTGGTTGTTCTGCGGAGCCAAAGAAATATGAAAAAGTGAAAGTAGCATGAGTACTGTAGACATGTGCATGGTGAGTGGAATGACAATGGGTGTAGCGTGTTAAGAGCTGAAAAGCTGTGTACTGGCATGCAACGTGATGAGTCAGGATCAAAGTGGTCCGAGTATGTTGTGTGGGAAAGGATGTCACATGTTGCCATTGGTCATGACCACTCGTGGCTTTGGACTTGTAATGGAGGTGGGCAAACCCCACTGATGCAGCAATTTATTTGTCATTGTTTAGAAGTAAAGGTCTCTCTGCCAAATCATAGGTTTATGTGTCCAGACAAGATATCTTGTCAGAAACTTAACCACACATCTAGCTTTATAGACAGACTGCTCTTCAATTTAGATTGCGCAGGCGCCCTTGGTCCCACCTTTTAATTTAAACTTCATTAAAGTGTACATCGAACACAGAAATAACGCAATTTTTTCAGATATCGCCTAACTAAAACCAAGAGCACCTCTGGGACTAAGTATTTAATGCTTCCTCTCATATGCCTCTGCAGACTTTCTCACAGGCTTCCCATCCCGAATCCATTCCAGTGCGTTGTTGAGAACTAAAAGACAAGTCGATCACCTTGTTCAGGTGTCACACAATGAACAAGACGTCGAGTGAAGGCAATCAAGATTTGACCTGGATGAACTGGAATCCTCATGTGCGGCTGAAGGGCACAAAAGTCTCCACCTTCCCAAGCATGCTCGCCCTCATCATCTAACAATGTCCATTTACCATCACTGTCTTCAAGGTCATCATCATTTTCAGGGGTGTCGTTCTCCACAGCAATAACAAAGGCTGGGTAATCGGGATGGTCATGCCAGTCCTTGTGCAAGAGATGGGAGCCTCCAATTTTGACTGCAAATGCCATAAAGACACCGCCCATGTTTAGTTCAAATTGAGCACTGTACTGGTCGACCTGGACGGTGTTGACAGCGATATATTCTTCAATGCTATATGAAGGGATTAGAGGCTGAAAAGTTAGGATATTATAATGACTCACCTCTGAAGAAACTGAATAGCTAGTTCAGGCATGAAGGCTTGGACCCAAGCTTTTACCTTGGGAACAATCCATTTTTGAACCATTGCACACAAATTGAGAACCGCTGCCATTGCCTCTGGTGTGTGGTTCTTCATATTGGTGTCACCTGTCAGATGAGCAAATAGACTATAGCGTCCCCATGTTCCAAGATGTATGGCTGGGTTGGAGTCACGGTTAGAGTCCTGAGCACAAGACTGATGTTTGAAATCAGAATTTATGAGATGATTAAAAGCTCGAGCCAGTTGGTGTCGACCTATTCTTGGAATCTGTTGATCGAGGCGGGTCATCATGTAGGGGGAAGGGAAATCAGGGGAAAGAAAATCAAGTAGATGCTCTGGGTTCCAATCAGAAGGTGTCTTGATAAATACTGTACCAGTGCGAGGAAGGACTGTGAATGTCTCAATGTTGGGACCATTTTTGCCATATATGTCAGTTCAAGGGCCTGGCGGATCGGCGACCATGAACCCGATGTAGGGAGGGGGGGGGGGTCCCGGCGGGTCGGAAAAAATTTTTGGGACTTCATTACAAAATCATCCCAAATCGGGCAGAGATAATGGGTCCTCATGTAGAAAAGGTTATCAGAACACTAATTACATTGAACCACACATAGAAACAGCTTTGAAAGCTTATTATAGATGCCCGTCGCCGTCAGTGACCTAATAGAAGCACTACTGGTCTGCAGCGTGTTGACAGTGGTGCTGAAACAGCCTTGATCTCAACGACGACGGTCGTAGCCTCACAGAATGGCCAAGAACAGTGACCCAGGATCTGTTCAGTGCGTATTATACACTGATAAAAAATGGTACAATTTGAAGAACAGACTAATATTCAGATGGACAAGTACAAGTGTCTTAGTATGTGAGCGTTGTCAAAAGAATGTCAACGTTGGTACTGGTGGGACGAAAAACCTCGAATCACATCAAAAAAGCAAGGCCTGTGTTGCTGCATCAAGTAGCAGGAACGCACCGAAATTCGACAGAAAACTAAATTCATATGTCGACCAAAAAGTCACCGACTTCTTCAAAAAAAAACCCACTCTCGTGCCATTTCAAACCACTGCACCAGCACCCATCCTCCCGTCTGCACCTAGCCCTCCCCTTGAATCGGCTCATGTCGCATTAGAATCGAAGACAAGTCCACAGCTGGAAAATCGAGAGCCTGCTGAAGACACGATCCCTGAGAGACACAGTTCATCTCAACTCCTCGACAGATTTCATTCGAAGATAAAGCTCATACCAAATTCTACTCCCGAAGCTGAGGCTACACATCCTCAGCTAGTGAAACTGTATTGAAGTGTAAGGGGAGAGGGTGCGAGACAGTTTGGGTATGCGCAGTTTTTGTTTATTTTTTTGTCCTAATAAGAAACTGATATACCCTGGTAGTTTCATAGAGATTGCGTGGAATATTATATCGAAAATGAGAAGGACTTCAAATGCATTAATTGTACACCACGAAAACGTCGACGACTGAAGGTGTAGGGTATTTTATTAATTAGTAGCACTCATCTTGTAATCTACATCTTATCTTGGTCTTATCTTGATCTAATCTCTTGTGCATGTGACCATGGATAATCCATATATGGCAGGAGGGGGGGGAGGGGGGTTCATGCTGGCCCAAAAAAAATTATGTGACCCCGGGTACTTCCTCGCCGATCCGCCAGGCCCTTGTGTCAGTTATAAGATTTTGAAGATCTTTTGCTGAGATCTTGCCACCGTCTAGACGGTATTGATACTCTTCGCATTGTATTTCAACTGCAGAAAATGAGAAGATAAAGGAGGCACATATATAAGAAGACACACCAGCTTTTTTACGTTCAATGAATCGCTTCTGACTCTTTTTTGCCCTCTCAGTATTCTCCAAATCAGTACGAAAGCGATAGCCACTCTTGGTAGCATCTTCAGGGACACGATGGTGAGCGAGAGGAACCTCAGGTTTTGGAGGAAAGTCCTGCTGTCGGAATGTCTTTTTTTTGTTGGGCATGGTGAAGGTGAATGAGCACACAACATGTTGTCAATGTGTTGTTGCAGTCACACGTGAGCAATAGTGAACCTTTTTTCAGTCCAAGCCTACTCTTTTCAGCACAATCATGTTTACAACGGCCTAAGTATTACAATCCAGCAGAAACCACTAAAGCTTGTACATAACTAGCAGATCCTCCCCAACTCAACAACCATCCCAGACTCCTGTTCTCCTACCAAATTATTAATGAACATATTGCGAGAATCAGTATTATAAGATGTAGAAAATAATGCACAACAGAAACGGACATGGTCCTGGGGAAGGGTAGAAGACTGTAGTGTTCCAGAAAGAACATTAAGATAGTACACAAAAAGGCGAAATGCAAGTGAAATAGTTCGACGGTATATAATTGTCTTTCGGTTACCCTCAATTACCCACTTCAAGTCAGGAAAATCCCACCCCTGCAAACCATGACGCAGAACTCGAAAGATCAGCTGCGTCGGTTGGAACGACGACTGAAAAAAAAGGTGCCAGGTCATAGGCCAAGGATGTTAACAAGCTTTTGGGTAGGGTTCCCAGCAGCTAGAGTCGCAGTGACCCCTATGAGCGTGGTACGTGCAGTATACAGTGTTTTCGACGGACAAGAGCACTTCAACGTGTCTCGATACGGTGATGTCAGGAGGAATGACAGCCCAAGAGTTGGGAGGTTCGGACAGTTCTGTATTATTGTTATTTTCAGTTAGCAGCAGCTTGAGTAAATCCTTAAAAAAAGGCAAACGCACTGGGATTGGCCAACGTCATCGGTCGTCCTCCGTCCCAGCCCTTGACTTCGAGGAGCGTCAGCGACCCTGTCACTGCTACCATTCCATTTTCGTGAATCCTTGCGTCTATGACCCCAAGCTCCGAAGCCTCGTTCCCCAAAGAATGTTGCTGGTAATCTCCTTGAAGGTCATACACCCTGTAGATACCCTCTTCGTTCGTAACCACCAGTCGTTCGTCATACGTCCATCCGAATCGAATAATCTTGGCTTGGTCCCACTACGAAATACAGACAACAGACGAAAGAAAGATGTTAGTCAATGCAACCTGGCATATATGCAATAACATATCCACACTGAACAATAGTAGCTCTTCTCCGGCGGAAGAGAACACTTGGATTTGAGATTTAGCAAACAAAGGTGTTGCACGGTTCAAGGCGATGATTTTGGTGCTGTCCCGCATCATAGCTACGAGAAGTCCAATATCAGGAATACCATCCCAACATACGGTGGATGCAGAAGCGTAAAAAAAAGTCATACCGATAGGACCACCATATCTGCAACCTGCAATGATATATTCACCAAAATTGGGTAGTTTACTGTCCAATGTGAACAGTTGCTGGCGACGATAGAAGACACTACTTCCCTGCATCGCCTCCCACGATGCAGTCAAGTGGTCTAGCATTGTGAACTGTGAAGAAAGACAGAGGTTTTGCACGACTTGCAGTCTAACGAATAGTCGTACACAAGAGCCTGGGAACAGCCCACTTCTGATTGACTATATGATGAGACAAACGTCGGCAGCAACTCCTCTCCAGACCGCCAACCGCGGGGAAGTTCGAAAGAAAAGGGATAAGTACGCAAGCCAAGGGATCTGGGGGTAGTAGCTGAATTCGGAGTGTTTAAAGTCGGCGCTTCAACCTGCCAAATGTCATGGTCGACTGGGTCGGCGGGGCCATGTTCAAAAAAGAATCCAAGGGCATGACAGGGGTAGAAGTGGATGAACTGTAAAAGACATGTTTCCGCCGGTCAGAGTTCAAGTAGGAAAGTAAGAAAAGCGACTCAGACAATGACAAGGTACGACTATGGCTTACATAAGCTGCTATCGGGCCGACCCGGAGCAGGGATTCCCTGCTCCACCGCAAACTTGGACTCACCAACACACTGGTGCCATTTACTGGGTGAAGGCCGGGAGGTGATGGGAGGAGCGGGTGAAGGAGCTCTTGAAGAGGACGGCAGCAGCGGCAGTGTTGGAAATAAGTTGCATTGAAACCGGTTGTTACCTCGGATTCGATAAGTCTGACCAGTGTATTGTGAGCCTTAGGACCGTAAACAGGTAAACAGAACGACATACTCGGACCGGTCAGTGAAGTTGGTTGGCTCCTCCAACTCTGGGTTCGCATCATTGAAAGCAATCAAGTCGGCAAGGCTTCGCACTCCTGAAGGGTTGGCTATCAACGATTCGTACCATTCATTCAACTGGACCTGAGAAATGAGACCGTCAACGAGCTGGAACTCTATTTGTAGTAACAGAGAGGACAAACTTTGAAGTCGACATCCAAAATGATGGTTTCGTTGTTAGACACCAAGAGCTCTTCTGCAGAGGGTAAATCAGCCGGGTCTACGACCGTCGCGCCGAGTTCTTTAATGGTTGTTACTGCAGACTCGAATGCAGCGGCGACAGTCTCGTCAATGATGTCTGGGACGTCTAAGAAAACAGTTCAGGGCACGCCGATACGTTTACCGACCAGGGCGTTCTTCTTGAGAGCTTTCGTATAATCGGGAACAACATCAGGTTGTGCTAGCGTAAAGTTGTCGTTGGGGTCTTTCCCAGCTATGACGGAGAGCACAATAGCGGCGTCGGTCACAGAGCGTACTATGGGGCCGACAGTATCCTGGTTTTGAGAAATGGGAATGACTGTCCCAAAACCGTTTGTCAGTGAACCATGTTCCGAGACAAGAAGCCAGACGCGCAAACGCACCGCCAGCACGAGATGTCAACCCCACCGTTGGTTTGACACTAGCCAAATTATTTTGACTGCTCGGGCACGTAATGCTACCATCGGTCTCCGTTCCGAGAGTCACTAAAGAAACGAGACTTCAAAAATATAGCAAAAAAAAGTCAACTGTCGCGCACCTTGACCAAATCCATGCTCATGAACAAACCATCATCCAACCCCTGCTCCATCACCGAAGCCTCGTACAAGTCAGGCAAAGCAGGTTGTCTCTTGAGGGCCGACTCCGACTTCGCTACCGTACACCCGAGTCAAGTCGAAACGTCGCAAGTAGGGTGCCACACGCTCGAAAAGTGTGAAGAGGACGGCAGCAGTGGAGGCTTCCTGAAAATAGAGGCGTTTTTGACATCAGAAGTCGACCGCGTTGATTCGAGGTGAAAAGAAAAGTGACTCAGACAATGGCGGGTCCTTGTTGTGTACACGTGTCGCGGAAGGTCACGGATTACAAAGACGTCACGTGATCTCTTTGGTTCAAAAAATCCGCGTCTCGCTTGCGACGCTCTTTCAACTCTCCACCACCGAGGGCCAGGGGTCCGAGTGTGAACCAGGGTGGGTGGCCGCCGTCCCTGGAGTGTCCAAAGCGGACCAGATCACAAGGACCTACAGTTTGTTCCCTTGTGGACAACTGCTACAACGGATTCCCGTTGAGTTACACAGTTCCTGTGTATTTTTTTTTCCATAACCCTCTGGCCGATGTTTTGCCGCATAGGGATATGTTTCTGCTAGTTTCACGTGGATTGACCGTCGTGGTGCTACCACTACACCACCGAGGTCCCTGCTACAATGGATTCCCGTTGAGTTACACAGTTCCTGTGTATTTTTTTTTCCATAACCCTCTGGCCGATGTTTTGCCGCATAGGGATATGTTTCTGCTAGTTTCACAACATACTTTCAAGGCAAAGTGACTAGGACTTCACCGGGCAGTAAGTGATTATCTTCTTAACGTGTTTCTTTTGACTTAAGACTTCCACTTTTGGTGTTCATTTGGCCGGCTGGCTATGCCTGGGGACTTGGGGCATCACGCTGCTTGAACAAACTCTCTGGATCAAGGCTCTATGTTATGAAACACTTGCACTACTTTACAATACTTGTTTTTACCACTTTCCTTGGCGCGCGCCCTTCCCTCTTTTTTGTACATACAGATTTTCAGAAATGGCATTTGTAGATGACTTTTGGGGCTTTAGACTGGGATTTCAAACTTATGTATTGAAAATTAAAGCTTTCGAGCATCTTTTTTTGTTTGATTACATAGCTAACCCTAATTTAAGGTGATGTCTGTACCAGTATTTGGTTATCCCATGCGTTGTGAAAGGGACGGCACTTTAACGGCTTAACATTGGCAGACTTGTTGAGAACAAACACTCGAAAAAGAACGCAAGTCACTTGATTGAATATGACCAAAAACATGGCAAAGCAGTACAGGAATCAGAACACGATGTAATAATCATACATAAACAGCCATGGTTGAGCACACTGTATGGGGAAGATAGCACAAGCCGTTGACAAAAGGAGGGTATAGTTTGAAAACGTGGTTGAGCACGCTTCAAGGCAAGAAAATAGAATGCTTTCAAGCAGAGGAAGCGACTGGAATGCCCAGAAGTATGGCAAATCGGAGGTTGAAGTTTACTTTGAGTCGAGGAGTCTTACTGGGAGTAGAAATTGTTGTGATTGTGGATGCCACCACTGCTAGAGACCCCTGTGGAATCTCTCGCTCAAATCTTGGAAGAACCGTTTCAGTCGAAATCCTTGGCAGCATGTGCATCATAGACCGGCACTAAAGAGATTAACACTTAAGTGTGGGTACATGAAATTTCAATTGGGAATAGTGTTGCATACCTTCAGTATCAAAAGGCAATGACAAATTTGTCGAACCAGGTGAGGCGGAAGTACCAGAGGTTGATGAAGAGAAGACACGATGTTGAGTCTGATGTTCTGTAGAGCAACAATCAGAAGAAATGTAAAGGAAATCACGCCATTCATATATATTACCTACCTTCATTCGACACTTGGAACTCAAAACGTGTTGAGAATGTTAGGACGTCACCAAGGACATCAGCAGTCATTTGACTGTCTCCCTCCCCAAGTACCATTGTAATTGCGGAAATTGCACGGTCTGCATCCTGAGAGTGAAGCAATCCATCAATCTTTCGGAAACGCCGGGGAGGTTGAGTGTTTGTTTGTGCAAAAGAAATTACAGATGAGTTCTCAACATAGATTGGGAAAAGACAGATTGCCGGAACATGAAGGTTCCGCATATAAAGTGCCCGTTGAACAGAGCCTTTTGGGGGCCAATATGCTGTCAGCTCTCAAGGATTGATACGAGCAGGACTGATGAAGTTGTTGCTGGATACAAATTTGAAGAATGTGACAATGAATCTATAAGATGCCAAGTGTCAAATAAGAAACCGTCAGGAGATTATCATATACTCACTCTAGATCAGCCCCTTTTCCAAGTGATGTCCACTCGGAGATGAGAGCTTCTATGAACACTCCTTTTACGTTTACTGAATAGCTACATCACAAACTTTAATGCAGGCAGAGAGGCATAGTCTATTCCTTCAGCCACCAAAAGTTGATCCTGGAGCTCTGGGTTTGTCACTTGACATTCTTCTGGTAGATCTCTTTTTCCGCAAAAGAGTTAGGAAGAATGTTTAAGATATAAAAATTAAATTAAACGTACACTTGTTCTGTATAACTGTTATCTATTGTACGGGTGGGTGGCGGAGAGAGGTTCCGTTCAGCTAACCGTTGTGCAAAGCTAACTTTTGAACGGGCAGAGGGTGTCCTGAATATAAATATATCATTAGGACTGGAATATTAAATTAACACAAATCGATACCCTGGTGATTCAAACTGAGTTGGGTGATTGATCATCGGAAAGGAATACTCCGGTGATCCCGATGGTGTTGAGCTGTCATTCACAGGAAATTAATTCAGGCAATGCCATAGATTACAAATAGACTGAATCCTCACAATGATGAAACGGGAGATGGGTTCTCCGATTCATTAATGACAAAATGGGGGATGGGTTCTCAAATTCATTGGAAGTAGGCTTTTGGATGTCACTAAGGCCGGACTCGGAGCCATCCTGATGATTCAATAATGTATTTATAATCACAATAAGAATATGATCACTTATGTTTCCTTTGGCTCTGTGGAAGTCCACTCAGTGATTTCAAGACGCCGTTTGATCCAGGTTGAAAGCCTATTGAAATGAAATGGGTATGTGAGATTTATAAAAAAAATAAACACAGACTGCGATAGATCATCCCATTCCTCCTGAGTGAAAAAAAGATTAGCCCCGCCAGTCTCCCAAATATCATCCGGGACATGATCACTACGGAACCTGAAGTGATCGATCTTTAGAAATTTAGAACAGATAAAGCAAGAAAAAAACTGACAACTCTCTGACGTAGGTTGTTTGTATTGCCGCAATGACCTTGTCGGGGTCGTCGGGATTCTGGTTGCTATAATAGCCATTAAATCAGTTTTCAAAGGTGAAAAAAGGCAACTTGCATAATAGGTCCTCCTTCTGCAATTATGGGCGCATTTTTCGCCAGTCTAAAATAGTGAAATGATGAGAATAAAATCCTGGATATACCTGACATGCTTACAGTTTCATCAAATCAGACCTGCATGCCATATGAGTATTCAAGAATAGATAGAAATTTCAGAAGTCTTTAAATCACTCACAGAGCATCGTAAGCCGTATTGTTCTCTCTCAAACGTTCCAAGCTGTATTATCAAATTTTCATACTGGTCAGACATAGTGCGATAAGATAGAGACTGACATCGACTGAAGATGCAAACTAGAAAATTAGCAATAAATCCAGAAGGGTGTAACTCCAAAAATGTGACATACACATCTTCGTTCATGATATATTGACCATCAGTAATAGTGTTCATAGGCTGAGACGGAGGTGGTTCTGGATATTGCAATGTGAAGCTATTGAACGTTAGGTATTTCAGGCTATAACCTTGTAATGAATGAATGTAGAGAAAGGACATATATACCTAAATGGATCGTCAAGCTCACTAGAGAATTAAATCAAATTACGACTTGGAGAAACATAAAAAGAATCTGAAATCACCTGAAATGAAATGGTTTATCTGCCGATCCTTTCTGTGGGCTCTCGGACAAGAGACTGGAAATAAATCATTATTATGTGAACAAAGAAGAAAGTAAATCAGACATACACAGTTGAAGTAAATGGATTGGGTAGCCTACATCATCAGAATGGGAAGGATTGAGCGACATGGCTGTGGGAATTGAGGCAAAAAATCATACGGGGACATGGTGCGTTGGGATTTTTTTGAGATTTTCTGTTTCTTGGGTGCAGGTGGTGGTTTGGGATTGCTTGTTGTACGTGTACGTTTTTTTGGAGTAGATGGTAGGTCATCATTGTTAGCAGTGGCAGCTCGAGCAGTCAATTTGTGACTGTACAGAGTGTCATCAGCTGATCACTATAAGTATGAAGTGTTACACTTACATGCGTGTCGAACGGCCTGGAAGCGGAGTCTCTGGGGGTGTGAATGGAGTTTGTGGCTGGGGATCATCTTCATCACTTGAGACTATGGGCAGGGGTGGCTTCTTGACCATTGTGGCACTAAAGGTCAAAGCAAGCATATGTAGTATATATACGTATGGCTTGAAGCCAATTCCGGCCTAGTGGCAAAATTTTAGCGAGGTAAAAAGGGTCTTAGATGGGAACCAGTGGTTGACGATATTTGGGGCTGAAACCAGAAGCATAGAAGCCTTTAGCCGATGTCAAAAATTTTCAGTGTGTCATCTTTGCATATATGTTTAGTTCTTGAAAAGAACTTCGTCAGGGTGGACTAATGTTCAATGACTAATTTGGAATGGGCTTCCAATCTCACTGCTTTTTATAAATACTCCATTGCCAGTGTGTAGTACAAGAAAATATAATTTCTTACAAGAAGTGGACATTGAGTAGAGTTAATGGGGTCATGAATCAATAGAAAGTGTTGCACGAAGAGGCCTTTTTCCTAGTATGTAACATCCGGACATTTCCAAAATGTAAGAATCAGTGGCTGTCGCTAACCATCTACAATATTTGAACAGTGATAAGGGTTAGGTTTGAGTCAATCATCACATCCAACTCATTGATTTCTCAGAAGTTGTGAAAACGGGAACATCATCAGTATCACAGAAGTTGCGAAGAAAGAGATTGGAATTCTCCACTCATGCATTCTGAGATACTAAGGGTCAGTTTCAAATCTCTCACAGGTGATATGGCAAGGGTGATGTGCCTTGATGAGAAACATTGTTATACGTCTCAAAATGTACTGACCATTACTATCAGGTGTGTGCGTAACAGTTATTACTACTAGCTGTAGTACTTAATGCCATTTAAGAGGTTCGAATTACATTTCATTCTGAGAAAGTAGTTATGAGCGTACAGAGTTTTTAATGACCTTCTCGAGTCAGACATGAACCAAAGTGTTCAAATGATGTTCTAACAAAGCCCAAAAAATACATGTCAAGCAGGCTATGTAAATTACATGATATTTGTGGCAATAATATGGTTTGACCCAAATTCATATCATCATTGTATGCTTCCAGGTTATTCATTTTTCCTTGCTTATGCACCTTTTCCTTACACTCCTCCATTTCCATCTATTTATGCAACTCTTCTCCTCTCAACACACCAGAATTAGAGTTTAGATGATTATTTAACATGGCGTAATTAAGAGTACTTAAGGGTTAACATGGCGTAATTAAGAGTACTTAAGGGTTAATAAGGGTACCTGCTGATGCTAAAGCTTCATCTCAAGACATATATTCTCAAGACTCACTACTTAGACGTAAGAGTGGAAGACTGTCCCCAAAACCTAATGTAACTGGGAAAGGATGGATATACCTTGTCAAATGAAAAAAATGGTACTACATCAATGTAGCAAAATGTACTTAGTTTCCCTCTACACAAATTTTTAGATTCTGTCACCATGCAATTCTTGTAGTAACAAGTTCAGAGACAACATCAGGGACAGAACTTGGGGCTCAAAAGTAGATACTGACACTGCTCATTCTCAAGTAGATGACATGGTAGAAAAATCTAAAAATCTGATTGAAGCAGGACTACATACTAAAAGTCACACTGATGTAGGACGCAATGAAATGAAAAAGTACATCCATAAATTCTATGAGTTTACAAGCCACTCTCGAGACATTTTTCCACTGCGCACCCCGTTCTACAACAGTGAGTTATGAGAACAAGGCCTAGAAATGAAACTTGTCCAAGATACGAAGTTGTACACACTGGATTCTGTTCCACATTCTTATATAGATCCTTTGACCCCATCATATCACATGTGCCACAACTTCTAGAAACTTCAAATAAATAACCAAGGACAACTCCATGTCCAATTACGTCTAGAAATGAAAATTGTGTAGCATTGATGCATCTCCACAATGGTACACAACACAACTAAATTTGCCGTATGTTGACTAAAATAAAAGATGATCGACAATCTTACGGATTGAGATATCAAAGATTACAAACGTAAAACAACACCCTCGGATACGCAATAAAGATACGGAAAGCTCAATCCACCAAGTGAGGATTCATGTTGACAACGTGACCTCTTCTCAATCATTTCAAACGCTAATTTAAAGGACCAAGATGCCAGGAAGACTCTACAAAATTTGTATGAGGATGCCGGATACCAGCAGTGTTGTTTCAACTTTTTCCAGCCGTTCAATACGCATCCGTGCACAATCTGCATCCGAAGGTGGCGGATAAAATTATTGATCCGCATCTGCCGGTATTCACACGGACATCCGGCAGGCTATCAAGCCGAAAAACCGGCATCCGGGTCATGCCGTTAAACTCATTGACTTCTCAGAAGTTGTGAAAACGGGAACATCACTCAGCTTCACAGAACTTCCGAAGAAACAGATTGGAATGCGTTTATTGGCTCCATCGATTTGTCATCCCTTTCCGATAAAGCCGATCCCGACTCTTCCAAAATTATTGCTCGCATCCTCGAAGAAGACCGCCGCCTACGTGAACAAGGCATTACTTCGGATACCGCCCTTGCCGCCAAACCTCGTGGCAAAGTAACATGCTACCTATGTGGCAAATTAGGTCATGTCATCCGCGATTGCCCCAAGAAGAAGGCATTTGATGCATTTGATGCCAACTCTCCCACCACTGCCGGCCTCGCATTTACCGAACCTGATGCCGATGATGATATCCCCTATGTTTTTTAATTTCCGTGTCATTTTTGATTTTATCTCGTCGTTTGGCCCTTAGTCTCTAGGATATATGGTTATCTGCTTGTGGTTTTTTCTTAGATCTGAGATATGGTTCTCCCACTGGCATAGGCAGTAATAGGGCATATGCATTTGTAGAAACATCTTTTGTTGTGTACCTGAGCCTCTCAGTCAGTACTTGGCTCCAGGGGGAGCAGGGTGAAGGTCATGGATGACCCAGGAACTAGCTCAAGGAGTAGCAATGCTGGCTTGAGGGGGAGTGTTGGAATTCTTGTAGTAACCAGTTCAATCCAGCATTGGAGAGAACTTTCTAGTAGTACTTACACTGCCTCAAGTAGAACTTTGTAGAATTTTCTAGACACTATTACAGTAGTATAAAAGAGCCTCTGTAGGAGGCAATGGAATAATAAGTTCTCTTTCTCTGAGTTTAACCACTCTCGAGTCCCCTGCGCACCCCGTTTTACAACAATTACTATCAGGTGTGTGCGTAACAGGTATAACTACTACTGTAGTTCCGTGAATGGAAGCGACGGAGGTTCGACCGTGACAGGCCATTCTGTGGGAGTTGTTAGTGACCGAACAGCCGTTATCCATGACCGTCTCAAGTTATAGCAACGAGCAAATTACTAAATATGGTAAATGGTAAATTTTCATGACCTTTTTTTTTTTGGTTGTGATGTCACGATTCTTGGGTAGCGACAAGCACCTCACTGACCGTGACGTCACGGTACTTTAGCAACGCGACCGGTCCTCTATGACCGTGACGGTTGCTTCCATTCACGGAACTACAGTAGTTGTTGTACTTGAATGCCATTTCCAATGTAGTATCCATAATGCATTTAGATATTTCAGTGGCCATAAATTATTATACTTATGACACTGGAGTTTACGGAGGTCTCATAATTCGACAGCGTAAATAATTACATATGATCATTGTTGGTAACAGTTTCCGATCATTCAATGGGCATTCAATTAGATATACTATTAAGGAACAGACAATGGAAGCTCAATTCTTGTCGTGAGGTGATGTCATTGGACCATCAGAGACGGTTCCTCGGATGCGAAGACTTGCCAAATTCTTCCGAACCTGCCCCTCTTCAGAGACTTCTCGCTCATCATCACTATCATCATAACGAATCCGCTTAAGAAGGTTGACTGCATTCATGGGCTTCATCTGAAGGACAGCAGCCTTGTTTCTGGACACACTAGCAGCCTAAAGATGGAGAATTAGTTTGAGCATACTTTGCCTTAGGATTTTTAAGGCACTAACCAAAGAAATAGAATCATCCAATAATGTCAGAGACTTGAGCACGAAAATGATCTTGTAGTCACCCTGTTTTTGACAAACTGCCATAATAGTAAATGAAGGAATAGGGCCGTCGCTTCGCGCGGCAGGTACGAGGCCGTGTAAGTCAACAATCCAATTAGTAAGGCAGCCGGTAATGATATAAGATAAGATTGATGATTTGCCAAATGGATATAACTCGTGGTAATTTGCACTGCCACCCTGCGACTCGCTATAAGCAAGAACGAGACCTCCTAAAGTCGGCCTCGTAACTGGATCTTAACAATGTCGCCAATTGAGAAGTTTGCAGGGCTGATATCTTGATATCTTGAGATCACAAATTAATTACCGCCCAGTTACTATACAGAAAGTGAAGAGAACGTACCTCCATTTCGAGTTAGGTAAGTCAGGTTTATTTGCTTTCATGTAAAGAACTGTATTTTCTTCTGTGTGAACAATGCCATTGCCCAGCATGCGTCTGAGTACTCCATCAGGGTCAACACCATCCTGGAATGGAATTGACTGTCGACCGGAAGCGTTCTTACCAACGGTAAAGTACCGGCAATTTGCTGAAATTCCATTGTAACCACAAGACTGATCTGCAGCCCAAGGGTGGAGATCTTGACTCTGAAGCGCACGTTCAAATTTAGCATAGAGCCGGTGGATATTATCAACTGCATCAGTCATGTATGCCAGTCCAAGTCCAGTAATGCCGATGTGTTGTCTGAGATATGGAGCATCAGAAAGTCGGATTCTAGTTCTGAAAAATATTTTTAATGACTAGTGTAGAAACAATATAAACGAATTCTCACACATTCTTCTAGTGAGAGAACAAACATACCTTGTCTCTTTGAGAGGAGGTAGCTCTCTCTCATAAATCACACCCTGCAGTCGGAACAAAGCTTCATGGTAGAATCCTTTACGCTCAGGTACATCATCCAAAATAACAATACGATGAGTACGGGGCATTTGATATTCTTGAATCTGCATATTATCAACCTGTGAAATATTGTGAGCGCATCATCACAAATGAAAAAAGAAGTTACCTTAGACAAAAGAGATTGTGATTGTTTGAGGTTGAGCGCATTCCGTTCCTCTTGAAGATTATCAAGCAAGGTTTCTAAACTGACATTAGAAAACTGACTGCTGCATTCCATGAGAAAAACAACTACGCACTGGCATGGTCGACGTCAAAATGATTGTCCATGTGATGGTAGTGGGTGATGATGGGTAAGATTTGTGGAACTATAAATTTGCATTCGGTGGCAAATCATATACTGAAACAAACAATCAGAGATTTTCCCGAGGTCCACATTCACAGAAATTCAAATTTACTGATGTGAAATGATAGCAAAACACGAAGGGCTACATTATGATAATCAAGGGCTGCTTAAAGCTGATACCCAATTGCGGGCTCATAAAATTCATTCCATTCTTTCTCTATGTGAAATCACAGGGAATTGTTTATTACAACCGATCATATGGTTATTCAGGTGTTCTGGACCATTATGACGTCTTCTCTTGCCAGCAAAAGGGCTGACCTTGTCAGCAGAGACCTTGCTCGCATCACTGATTGGTCATGTTTGCACTGCAAGGCAATGAATACTTTGTACTTGTGTTACTCAGAATACAAACAGTTTGTAAGACCTTGTACATTAATCTAACAAACAAGATCAGTGTGAAGAAGTACACCATGATAATGAAGGTAAAATTGATGAGAAAGAGTTACTATTTATGTTTCAATTATACAAATTGACTGGTTTTGGAGCAATTGTTCTTGGTGAGGTTGCTCTATTTCTGGATGTACTGGCAGCCTGGGAATGATAAAACAATCGATACATTAGACTCAATTTGAGCCTGGAGATTCACACACCAATGAGAATGAATCATTGAGTAAAGTTAATGACTTCAATGCTATAATCAACTTTTGATTACCTTCCTTTTATTGAACAGCCATTGTATGATTGAGTAGACTCTTTGTCATTTGGGATTTCCATGCTGCAGATATGGTCTACTGTTATAATAAATTTCTCTCCTTTGTGCAGAGTGGGGTCCTACTTTTGTAACAGTGGATAAAATAGCTGAAATCTACTGTATGGCTCCTGCAAGCTCTTATGATCAATCTTTCTAACATTATATTAGCCTACTGGCTAGTATGATGATTGAGGAATGTCATATTGTTTTGAGTTGGAGTTAACTTCAAGCTGCAATCCTCATGGAACTTGTAAATATAGCTCTTGGCCTCTTTTCCAGACTTGTCTCCTTGACCTCTGAGAAGCATGATAACTACAGATTACCAGTAGGCCAGTGCTGGGTCTAGTGCTTGCTCTTGGTTAACAGAAGTAATAGATTTTTTGGCTTGCCCTCAGGTATCCTAGCCTGTATTATCATAACTGGATGCATGATGATGAGAGAATAAAAGGAACAGAAATGGGGAGAGCATATTCAGGTTGATAGCTATAGTGCTAGTCAAGTTGTGTCATCAACCCATTCTAGTCCATCTTTTGAAGACCTCTTCCTACTCTTCTCCTATGGACCACTATACTCGTGCCGCGAAAAGTGACGGTCCGGTATATTCTCTACCGTATCTAGGGATTGAGTACATATTTCTGTTTCAAACAAGTTGTAGCATCATTCTATAAATTATTCTGAGGTTATGATCCACCAAGTAGATGCTCCGAAGTGACCACCTTCCATAATAGGCAATTTCCAATGCGGTTTTTCCAACTCCACAACCAATTTTTTCCATGAAAATCCGTTAGCTCCATCTGAAAGAGAAGCATTGAAAATGGGGGGGTGGAAACTTGTCAAAGTATTTTTTTTGAAAGAGATATCTGAGAAAGAAACGGCTAAAAATGACCAAAAACCCCCAAAATCGCCATTTTTGGCCATTTTTAGCCATTTTCTTTCTCAAATATCTCTATCAAAAGAAATGCTATTGACAAGAGGTAAGCTTCTACCCCCCCATTTTCAATGCTTCTCTTTCAGATGGAGTTAACAGATTTTCCTGGAAAAAATCGGTTGTCAAGTTGGAAAACTCGCATTTTTGAAAATTGCCTATTATGGAAGGCGGATACTTCGGAGCGTCTCACTTTGGACACCGAAAACTCAGGATTAATACATAAATTCATTCTACAACTTGTTTGAAGCAGAAATATGCACTCAATCCCTAGATACGGTAGAAAATATACCGGACCGTCACTTTTCGCGGCCACGAGTATACTTTTCTAATCCAAGCACTTCCCTTTCCTTCCCTGAACACCCTGAGTGCAGCTGTAACACAAAAGCCCAGGCCTGCCACCATGCCAAACACAAGGCCTACATCAGCAGCTCAAGCAGACCATCATCAAGCTCCAGACCACCCTTGGCTTCACCCCTGCGCAGGAGAATGCACATCTCATCAAAGATAATAATGAGCCCCATCATCTGCTCAAGGAGTCCAGCAGTCCAGTCATTCCTCTTGACAACCATGTTCCATAACTCACACAACTGTAACCACAACTACAAGTAATCACAAGAGTTCTCTTTTAATTTTTCTCCCTTTCCCTTTTCTTTCCTATCCACCATTCCCTACCCACTTGATTTTTCTCCATTCTCTATCCATTTGATTTTTCTCCCTTTCTCCTTTCATCCTTTCCTTGCCTATCCACCATTCCCCACCCACTTGATTTTTCTCCATCCTCTATTCATTTGATTTTCCTCCCTTTCCCCTTTCATCCTTTCCTCACCTATCCACCATTCCCCAATTACTTGATTTTCTCCCTGTTTTTTCCTTTTTCCATGTAGAGACTCTGGAGGATAACTCGAGGATTGTGCGTAATTATTTCAATCTTTTTCACCTGCCTTCTCATACACCCTTTCGATCCAGCCACGACATCAAAATTTGCCCACAAAAAGGCTGAAAAGCTCCAATCCGAGGTATACCTTTTACTATCCACATGCTTGAGCTGATCAAACTTGTTTCGAAGTTTCTTCAGGTCTCCGACAAAGCTCTGCCCACCAGCCGACTTAAATCTTCGACCAAGTCACAGAGTGTCAAACAACATGATCATGAAGAGAAGAAAGAGGATGAGCCCTGGTTACCCCGCACTGATATTGTCGTCCACAGACAATCCGAACGGGGAAAAACCTACTATTTTCAGCTCGAGGGGCAAAACGAGCACATTGTTCAGGTCATGCAGAAGGCCTTTGATATTGGTAAATCGTCAGTACTTTCCGTCCTTGACTCGGAACACTGCCCCGTCTCCCCGCAAGGCATCAACGCTATTGCCTTGGCAGCGCTTATCGCAGCTGCGGAAAAATGCGGTTATACTGGTGGGTATGATATTGCTGACCGACTTGAGACCGGTGATCAGGCGTTATATTGAACCGCTTGTACGCTATGTGAGCTTCCCAAATTTTCCCACCGCTACTGTTCTTCTGACTCGGTATCTTGCCCACCGTATCGCAATGGACCGGAGACTGGAAAGACAAGCATGTTGCTCTGGTCCTTTCCGCATATGGTTTTACTGCTGACCAAAAGAGTCGTGATGCTGCCCGGGACCTCTCCAACTCTATGCAGCTGCATTTCGGGCTCAAGGATGTGAGTGTTTTTATTTATTATGTATACAAAATCCTTCTTAATGTTCTGCATAACAAGAATGGGGATATCGATCCAGTCAACCCCTTTCATCATCCCGGCCTTGTTCAGTTTATAACAGCAGCTTTCTTTTCTCGTGGAATCCGGAGCTGGTTTGATATCGTTGCCAAGTATAAGGGTTCGCTTTTTGTTTCTTCGATCGAGTCAAAACCAAACGAATTGGAGTTGCCGCAGTCAATGTTAGCATTTCATGTGCCGTCGTGTGTCTTATTCCCTTTGTTGATGCATGGGTCTTACATCTAATACTAGATATATGCCATTCTTCCACGCCTACTCAAAGTGCGAGAAGTTTCCACCACCCAATCTCGACGCAGTGTGGAATTATTATATGGAGAAGTTGAAGAAGCTCGGCGAGAAGAAGCTTATGTATCACAAGATCATGCACGGACTTTATACCACTGTCTCGTATGTTTATTTCTCGTTTTTTATACCCCTTCTGACTAGGATCTTTAGTAACGATTCTATTACCCCTGCACATGGTCTATCCACTGAAGACATCGTTGACGGGATCGATTGGGCAGCTCTTGCTATGTTGGAACAAGCTGAGGAAGCTGAAAGCTCAGGCTGAACTCGAGTCCAAGGACTCACTGGTAGTATTTTAAATAGATCCCTTACGCCTCAACTCACATTTCCGTGTATTTCTTGACCGTATATTTCTTGACCATGTATTTCTTGACCGTGTATTTCTTGACCGTGCCCTGTCTTGTATTTTTTGGCAACTTCGAACGTATTTTCTCTTGTATTGTTACTGTACTACATGTTATGTAATGTCAACGTTGTATGTATGAATATCACTTTCTTGCTCTACAGTTCATTGACGCATGAATAAACACACTCAGAATGGAGCACTAAACCTGATACTTACTCTATAATTATCATGTAATGCCTCGGAATTCTCGTTAATGTTCTGAGAATTACAGAAGGGGCTATAGAATTTCTGATAATTATCAATAATGTCAGTAACTCCCTAATGGATGTAATGACCAATAATTCTTGAGAATTTCTGATCATTCTTGGGCATTATCTTTGGGCGGTTTTCCTGATGGAGATGCATAATATCATGTAACAAATTTTTAGTGCAATACAGAATAAATTATTATATGTATTTTTGTGAGGTACATGATTTTTTTCAAGGGATATCACAACGAAAGGGGAGGAAAACCACCAATAAAAGTGGAAATATCTCTACTTCTGATACATGGTTGATAGATGGTCTCTGTGTGAATGTATAAATCTCTACCATGATTTACACATGGTGTCCGTGGGACGAAGGATTCACTGGGCAATGGCACATCCTATGATCTTTTCTTTCATTAGTATCGTGTTAGGCAGAAAGATGTAAGCTTTTGATGCTTTGAGAACAGGTGGTGAAATCTCCAACATGCGATAGTATGTATAATGATAAAGGATGGTTATATCTTTTTCATTCCTTTAGTCAGTTTTTTTACGTCCACTCAAAGATTCAATTCGAGGCCCCACTATCAGAATTCTAAAATATCGGAGCTGAAGTGACTTGTCTTCATCCGCACGTAAACTGTGTTAACTGTACATTGCTGAGTTGTGAAGAAGATCTGTCAAAAAAGCAAAGAAATGTGAGTGGCAGAATCTTGTTTTTCGTGCATGGCCCATTGCCTACTATAACGGAAGTGGGCCATCGCTTCGCGTGGCAAGTACAAGGCCGTAAGCCGGCTTGCAATACAGACTATGAGTTGCAATGCCGGATTCCGGCTCCGGCAAGTCAGCATCAATTCATCATGATAAGAATGTGATGACTGGGGGGTATGGCCGCAAGCGGCGAGGGCCGAACCTTTTAGATTACGAGGCCCGAATGAAAATGAGGACTCGGTTCTTACTAAACATGAGTTGCGCAGGTGGCTGTGTCCTTTCCTCATGTCAACTCCATTTGGAAGGTTGGGCACGAGGTAAATATTCAATGCTGCCGCATCAAGCGGATCACAGATTCTCAAGTAGGTCCGCTCGGCAATAGACTGGAACTATTCCGAACTAACGGCCTCGTATCTGCCACGCGCAGCGATGGCCCACTTCAACTTCATATTTTATATGAGTGTAGTTCAGAATTCCTATTAGGTATACTGACAAGCTGTAGACTGAGTAGCTACACATTCAAGTTAAATAATATGTACAATGACTGGGGGGTACTGGCTGCAAGCGAGCGTGTGCCGTACTTTAGTTTGACGATTGTAAATTACATCTTCTGAAACACTGGATTGGCAGCTGGAGAGCTGACTTCGAGTTCAGGTACTTCAGGTAACGGGTATAAAGCTGATGTGATATCAGAGACTTGAGTCCTAGGGTTCCGAAGGTGCCGTGCTATTTTGGAGAGGAGCATGTGACTCGTTAGAAAATTTCTGGCCATATTGGCATCATGAACGCTTTTTCTTTACTTCGAAGATGTGATGTCGATAACACTCATTTTTTAACGGCATGTCTATTGTTCATTAAGCACTTTTGCAAAAGCTCTTCAACTCTTTTGTGCAGAATACTTCTGATAAAAACTGGCCTGAACTCGCTGCAAGTTCATTCAAACTCCGCAGCATGTGACCGCACAGTTCAAAAGTCACGCGATGTTTGTTTTCTTTCAATTGACTTCATTGACCGATTCGATGACTTGTACTGCCTGCTCACCAGCCTTCTTGCAGTTGCCTATCATTGGAGCATGTATCTAGTGATCTCTGGCTCTCTCCGTCCATTCTGATCAAAATTCAAGGCCTCAAGCTTCAAGACTACCTCAAGGCTCAAGCCCAAGATCATTTTTGCTCGCCCTGTTGCTTGTACTCATCATTGTAGACT